>JASCZI010272977.1:0-19972 GCA_036250425.1 Stylosanthes scabra | reverse complement strand
GTGTGTGAGAGAGATATGATCTTTGGTTCTTGACAAGATAAAAACTAAGTCCTATCGTTCTAACCCTTATTCTAATCTTTTGTGGACTTCGTCTTCTTTGTCTTGTTATTGTTTTGCTTTCAACGATAGTTCCTCAAACCAATGTTTGTCTTGGCGTTGTTTGCATCTTTTAACACTTATCCTCAACTTCAATGTTTGTCATTCATCAAAACCTAAATCAAATGAACTTATGCATATTGTAACATGGTTAACACTCTAATCTTGCAAAAACAACAAACTTTAAACCAAGGTTAATGTAATTCCAATCAATAATCAATGAAATGAACTAATATGTCATGTTGGGTGATATGTTGGACACCAAACTTAGTTTGTGAAACTAGAGTGACAACTGCAAACTAAAAACGCAAGATGCAAAATAACACCAAACTTAGTTTGTGAATCTATATGCTATGAGTTGCTATATGCAATATATGCAACACCAAACTTAAAAATTGATTATATGATTGAAACACTCTCTATTGACTGCAAATTCTGCAGCTTTGGCTTCCTCATTGTTGAGTGTGTTGCTTGCTTCCTTAGTTTCCTGCAATGCACCACTTTAGTTCCTCATTATCAATTCTCCTTGCTTCCTGTTCTGTTAATTAACACTAAACATATAATGTAATGAAATAAAAAGGATAAAGATTAGTAAAAGAATATATAGGATGGGTTCCCTTCCATCAAGAGCTCTTTTAATGTCACTAGCTTGACTTTTTTGCTGTTTTACTTCCCTGGATCCCAAAGCTTTCTGATTTCATGCTGCATGGCATTCAACAAGTAGCTTATGATCACAGGAAGATTTTTGACAGTTCCTAGAAATGCATTTGGAAGAATAGTGTGCAATGGTTTCAGCTTCACAGTTGGTTTATCCTTCAAGGGTGCATCCTTTGTTTTCTGCAAAACAGATTTGGGGTTAATTTTACTCAAAACATCATACTTCTCCTCATATTTTGCTTGGAGCTTTAACATGGTGTCTTCCTCTTGTACTTCTTTGATTTGCAGGTTGATGACATCAATCCTCATACACTTTTCAGCATCCTCCTCTCTTGAGTATTGCATGGCGTTGAACACATTGATCACCATTTGCTCATCATGTACTCTAAGGGTAAGCTCTCCTTTTTGTACATCAATGAGTGCTCTTCCGGTTGCTAAGAACGGTCTTTCTAGAATGATTGATGGTGTTGCATCATCCCCCATGTCTAGGATGATAAAATTAGCCGGTAAGATGAATTTCCCAACCTTTACCAAAATGTTCTCTACCACACCTATAGGAAACTTGATGGATTTGTCGGCTAGTTGGAGTGACATCCTAGTTTCCTTGAACTCTTCAATTTGTAGCCTCTTCATTAGTGACAAGGGCATCAAATTGATGTTAGAACCTAAGTCACATAATGCTTTCTCAATAGTGGTGTTCCCCATAGTGCAAGGAATTTGAAAGTTGTCCGGATCCTTCATTTTGGGAGGCAAATTGCTTTGAATGACAGCACTACACTCATTGCCCAATTGAATGGTTCATTCTTCTCTCCAACTTCTTTTCTTGGAGATGAGATCTTTTATCAACTTGGCATAGAGTGGCATTTGCTCCAATGCTTCAGCAAAAGGAATATTGATCTGCAATTTCCGAAAAACTTCAAGAAAGTTAGAAAACTGTTTATCTTTTACCTCTTTTCGTAGTTGTTGAGGGAAGGATATGTTATCCTTTTTCTTTGCTGGTTTTTGGGCTTGTTGTTACTGCTACATTTTTGCTTCCCTTGTTGCATCCTCTTTGCCTTTTTTCATACTAGGTTGCACATTCACATTCTTGCTCACATCTTCAAAAGCTTTCCCACTCCTAAGGGTTATTGCCTTATACTCCCCTTTAGGATTTACTTGAGTGTCACTAGGAAAAGTATTAGGCAATGTTGTAGAAAGTTGCCTTGCTATTTGACCAACTTGGGTTTCAAGGTTCTCAATGGAAGCTCCTTGATTCCTAAAGTTAGTTCTTGTTTCTTCAATGAAGATGTTGGTTTTTTGTACAAATTCTAAGGTTGTGACGGTCAGCTTTTCCAAGGCTGCTTCAAAGGAATTAGATTGAGGTGGTTTGGGATGAAGTGGAGGTGGTTGTGGAAAAGGTGGTTGAAAAGGTGATATTTGAAATGGTGGATAAGGTGGATGTTGTTGGAAGTTGTTGTTCTTTGGGTTTTGGTTTCCTCCCCAACCTAGATTAGGGTGATTCCTCCATCCGGGATTGTAGGTGTTAGAATATGGATCATAGGGTTGTTTTTGTTGGTTTCCTAAGTAGTTAGCTTGTTCCAATGATGGTTCATCCCTTAGAAGGCAGGAATGTTGACTTTCATGAGGACCCCCACAAAGATTACATGTTGTTGGTGTCTCCATTTGAGTACCCATGGCAAAAACTTCTAACTTCTCCAACTTCTTGTTCAATGTAGTGAGTTGTTAAACCATAGCCTTGTTTTGTGTAAGAAGTGCATCCATAGTCTCAACCTCCATAACTCCCCTCTTCATGTTTCTATCCGAGTGAACATATATTGGTTGTTAGCTACTAACTCAATTAGCTCCATAGCTTCCTCCGGAGTCTTCAATTGTAGAGAACCACCGGCCGAAGAATCCAATAGAATCCTTGAAGTGTTAGAAAGACCATCATAGAATGTTTGAAGTTGTAACCACTCTGGATACATGTTAATGGGGCAGCGCCTTATCATAGCCTTATACCGCTCCCATGCTTCATAAAGAGATTCACTATCCTTTTGTGAAAATGATTGTATGTCATGCCTCAACTTTGCAAAGCTTTTGAGATGGAAAGAAATTTGACAAGAACTTGCTTACTAACTCTTCCCATGTAGTGATACTACCTTGAGGTTGTGCATTTAACCATTGCTTAGCTTTGTCCCTTAAAGAGAATGGAAAAAGCCTAAGCTTTATAGCATCCGATGTCATTCCATTGCACTTGAGTGTGTCACAAATGTGCAAAAAAGTAGCTATGTGCAGATTTGGGTCTTCTTGTGAATTTTCATAGAATTGTTCTTGTTGAACCAGCTGAATTAGAGAAGGTTTCAGCTCAAAATTGTTAGCTTCAACATTAGGATGAACAATACTACTACCACAACTAGCGGTGCTTGGTATGGTGTAATCCCCAAGTGTTCTCCTTTGCTCATTTCCATCTACCGCAGCCATATTATTTTGCTCTACTTCCTCAATAACTTGATTCACTACTTGTTGTTTTGCATTTTTCTTCAATTTTCTAAGTGTTCTTTCAATTTCCGGATCAAATTCAATGGCTTGTTTGTCACGGTTTCTTTGCATGCAAACAACTGAAACACAACAAGAAAGAAAATGGGATTTTCCAAGGTCAAAGTGAAAGAATCTCCCGTTAAATCCGAAAAAGAAAAAAAAAAGATCTATCTCAAAGAATCTTTATTAAAAGTATTGTTAACGAAAGACTTTCCCCGGCAACGGCGCCAAAAACTTGATGTAGGAGAATCTTTTAACAAACTAAACAAACAAGATCTCTCAACATTTCGACAAGTGACTCGGACCAAGTAGTACCACTAAAGAGTGAGATATCGTTCCCATGAGGAAATGTGCATCAATCAATACTTGTTTAGCAATTCTTTAAGTAGAAATGCACACTATACTAAAGAAACATGCAAAACATACAAGAAGTGAACAAAAACATCCAAGAACATAAATCTTTAAACTATTAACAACTATGAACATGCAAATGCAACTAAAGACTAAGAAAGATTCAATAAGATGGAAACAAGATTAAGGGATGGGAGATATTCATAAACACAACTTCATAATCCAATATCAACAATTATTTTTCTGCAAGTCATACCTGCAATAATTCACCATGAATCCTAGTATAACTAAATTCTAATCTCTTAGCAATCTAGTTTCTCTTTAACCTATCTAATCATCAATCTCTTGACTAATCAAACAAGCAAAAAGATAATGCACACATCATGATTTAAACCTCTAGCAATCAACAAGATCCATGGAAAGAATTACTATGTCACATATTCAATCACATACAAACCTCATATAATCATCAAATATTCTAATACACATCAAATCATATGCCTATCTCTAGGTCACATAAAGAAACATGGAATGATTCTTGAATATGTTTGAATTCCTATTCTCTCGAACTAAACAATTCAAAACATGAAAGATCGATTATTCGTCAACAACCAAATATTTAAACAATAATGACAAAGAATCAAACAAGATGCAAATCAATCATCTATGTGATAAAAATTCAGGTTCATAGAATAGCACATACATTCAAAACATCATCTGTAATGCAAAGAACACACATGAAAGATCATTCTTGAACTAGTTTATACTATCAAGATCAATGCAATACCAAATTTCATGTCTCTTATTCAATCAAACTTCAACAATGACAATGCATAAACCATCAAATAATATGTTTAATCTCAAACTGGTATAGAAACTAAACCAAAAGTAAGAACCAATTATACCTCTCGATTATTTTGATCCTTGAATTGATAAACTAGAAGAATCCTTTGAATAATAGTAGAACTTGCAGATTTGAATATATTTATTGGATTAATCCATTGGTTTGATAGAACCGAGCTCCTCCTTTTTAATCATCAAGTGAGTTTAACCACTCATGATGATGAATGACTTCAAGAAATGTACGAAGGTGATTCTTGAATGCATGAACGTTCAAAGAACTTCAAAGAAAGTATGGAAAAGATAGAATCTTGAGAGAAAAAAAGGTAGAAAACTGAATTGCCTCTTTACTAAATTGAAAAGTGAAAGTTACAAGAATTGATGGAAACTTCAAAGCAAACTAGAACTAAAACTAGAGAGAAACTAAGAATGAATTCTCTAAAGTAAGTGATGTAAAAGTAATCTAAAAGCATGTCTTATGTAAAGTTTTCCATCTATTTATAGGTTTACAAAAGGAATAAATGAAATACAAAAGCATCCAAAATGGAATGACAAATCTACCCAAAAACAGAGTGCTCCACGCCTAGACTTTGGCTCTGGCGCCTAGGCGTGGGCGTCTGCTTGAAACTTGACTCTGGATGCTTGAAAAGAGATGTCCCACGCCTGTACTTTGGGTTCCCAGGCTTGTACTTTTGGTTCCCAGGCCTGTACTTTGGTCCCCAAGGCCTGTACTTTAGGTTCCCACGCCTGTACTTTGGTTCCCAGTTCTGTACTTTGGTTCCCATGCATGTACTTTGGCTGTCAAGGTCCTGGATGCCTGGGTGTGGCTACTAATGCCTAGGCGTGAGTGCATCATCCTATCAAGGGTGTTGGGCCATGCCTAGGCGTGAGTGCTGATGCCTAGGCGTGGGTAGTCATATTTGGTGCCCAGACTTCTCTGTTTTGTGCTCTTCCTTTATTTTCTCTGTTCTTTTGCTTCCCAAGCTTTCTTTTCTTCATTTTTCCTATAAATTAATAATAGAATACTCAAAATACCTATGTTTTATCATAATTAAACATGTACTAACATATTCTAACATATTACCAATTTTACATGATTTTAAGTTAATTATATGAAGAATACAACATGAATTAGGAGAATATATCTACAATGATGCTCATGCATCAGTTAGTTGGAAGGATAACCATGAAAAGTATAATGAGATGATACAAGATGCAGTAGGAGTTCACCGTATGGAAACACTAGAGGAGCGTTGACGATGTTGACCTATGGAGTAGGTTTAGATCCTGAACCAGAATCTTCAAGACATGGGTCGGCAACTGCACGAGACAAAGGAGAGTTATCAAGCCTACCTCGCCGAGCTTAACGAGAAGCCTTCTCGACACAATGTAGATGTGGAGTATTTGAAGCAGTAGTTGAGGGAGAAGTTGCAATTGATTCTGACGATGTGGCAGCAGATAGGTGCATAGTACAAGTAGATGGGCTTGGGATGGACCTACTCATTGATTTGGGGGCACTTGTCCCCACTGACAATTCAATTTTTTTTTTAAAAAAAATAAAAAATTTCATAATATATATAATAAATGCCCATTTAAAAAATTGATTGCCCCCACTATTTTTTTTTTATCATCTGTTATTTCTTTGTAATCCTATTTTTTAAATTTTTTATTATTATATTTTCTTCAATTTATTTTCTATTAAAATCAAACTCAAATAAATAGCATGATTAAATTCTTTTATTTTTTGGTCAACTTCTACATTTTCATTGGTCAATATATGATACTCAATAACTCTCTTTAATTTTTCTAATATTCTTTTGATACTCATCAATAATTATTTTTCAATTTTATTCTTTCACCTTCTCCCTCTTTGACTCTCCACCTTCTTCATAATTAATAGTTTCATGTTTCATTGTTCTGTTTTTGTTTTTAATCGAAAATTTCAATACAAGTATTCACCAATAATTCAAGTATTAATCTATTTTTTATTTTTCTCCATTATTCTATGTATTTTATTTTCAGTTTATCAATCTTTATTATTTTAATTATCTTCGTTTTCTAGTTATTATTCATCACGGTATTTTCCACTGATGATAATTATATGAATCAATCTATTATAATTTTTCACTCATGATTGTGAATTGACGAATTGTGATATATATGAGTGTTTTATTCTTAATATTTTATTTAAATACATGTTCATTCAGTATTTCAATTTTCTTTCGTTGTTGTTGTGTTTTGTTTCTTTTTTTTTTTTACAATCTTCATTGCTAAAAAAAATTTATACTAAGTTAGAATAATTTTTATAGAGATAATAATGGAAAAATATTTTAAAAGAAAGCAATACTTAGAATCTGAAGTCACTCCGTCAGTTTTTTTAGTAAAAAGAAGTTATTAGAATTCACCGCAGAAAACCTGATAGCTGATCCTGGACAACGACCTCAAATTTTAAGTTATGATCCAAACGATAGAAACGAAGTTAGACGAGCTTATTTACAAAAAAGTCCTTGTCAACCAAGAGAACATGATTTTCCACAAACATATTTTGGGATTTCACTTCGTAGATTTAACGCTGATTGGTTTGATGAATTTGGCAATTGGTTGGAATATAGTATATCAAAAGACGTTGTCTTTTGTATTTGTTGTTATCTTATGAAGCCTGATGGTGCAAGTGGTGATGCTTTTGTAAAAGAAGGCTTTTCAAATTGAAATAAGAATCAACGGTTGCAAACATATGTTGGAAATCATGATAGTGCTCATAATCAAGCTCGGAGAAAATGCGAAGCACTCATGAAACAAAAACAACACATTGAAGTTGTTTTTCAAAAGCATTCAGATCAACCTAAGAGAGATTATCGAACTCAGTTAACGGCAACAATTGAGTGTATTAGGTTCCTATTGCGACAAGGATTGGCTTTTCGTGGTGATGATGAATCGTGCAATTCAAACAATCAAGGGAATTTTTTGGAGCTTCTTGACTTTCTTGCTCAACATAATGGAGAGATTGATCGTGTTTTTAAAAATGCTCGTGGGAATCTTAAACTAGTGGCACCTAAGATTAAAAAAGACATTGTTAAAGCTGCTGCAAGTGAAACTGCTAAAATTATTATTGATGATCTTGGAGATGATGTTTTTGCTATTTTAGTTGATAAAGCTCGAGACGTTTCTGTCAAAAGAACAAATGGCTATTTGTTTGCGGTATGTGAACAAAGAATGATCTGTTATGGAGCGATTTCTTGACCTTGTCCATATTTCTAGCACAAATGCTATGTCACTAATTATAGCTTTGGAGTCTTTATTAGCAAAGCATAATTTAAGCTTAGCAAGAATACGTGGACAAGCATATGATGGAGCTAGTAATATGTTAATGGCTTAAAAAGTTTGATCTTAAAGGAAAATTCTTGTGTTTTTTATGTTCACTACTTTGCTCACCAACTTCAGCTAGCACTTGTGGTTGTCGCAAAGAAACAGGTTGAAATTGCATTATTTTTTAATTTGCTTTTAAGTTTGTGCAGTATTGTTGGAGCTTCTTGTAAACGCATAGACATGCTTTGTGAAAGTCAATTTCAAAAGACAATTATTCAATTACAAAATGGAGATGTTTCTAGTGGGCGTGGCTTAAATCAAAAAACAACATTGAAAAGGGCATGTGATACTAGATGGGGCTCACATTATGGTACAATACTCAGCTTGATTTCTCTTTTTTCTTCTGTGGTAGAAGTTCTTGAAGTCATTGAGGAGGATGAAAATAATTTCGAACAAAGAGCTGAGGCATGCCAATTATTGACTCATATTCAATCTTTTGAATTTGTGTTCAATTTACATTTGATGAAAGTTATTTTAGGGGTTACTAATGAGTTATTTCAAGATCTACAAAGAAGTGATCAAGACATTGTAAATGCTATGGCATTGGTTAAAGTGTCTAAATAGAGATTACAAAGTATAAGAGATGATGGTTGACATTCTTTACTTGATGAAGTTTCGTTGTTTTGTGATTGGCACAATATTCAAACATTTGTAACACCAGGAAGATCTAGGCGCAAAATCCAAAAGGTATCAAACTTACATCATTTTTATGTTGAATTATTTTATCAAGTGGTTGATAGACAACTTCAAGAGCTTAACAACCGTTTTACAGAGGTAAATACCGAGTTACTTCTTTGTATAGCTTATTTGAATCCAAGTGACTCATTTTCTGCATTTGATAAGAAGAAGTTGATTCTCTTAGCTGAGTTTTATCCCCATGAGTTTTCTTTTACTCAGCTTTTGGCACTTGATAGTCAACTTGAGAATTTTATATTGAATATGTGTTTAGATGATCAATTCTCAAATATAAATGGAATTAGTGGATTGTTTCAAAAGTGAGTTGAGGCAAAAAAATATATTGTTTATCCATTGGTGTTCTCCTATTGAAACTAGCTTTGGTATTACCTGTGGCAACCGCATCAGTTGAAAGAACATTTTCTACTATGAATATCATAAAGAGTCGACTTCGTAATCGAATGGGAGACGAGTGGTTGAATGATTCTTTAGTGACATATATAGAAAGAGAGACATTCAATCAAGTTGACAATGAAGCAATTATTCAACATTTTCAAAATATAAAAACTAGAAGAGAAGTACCTTCAAGATTTAAGTAGAACAAAGTTAGTGGTTAATGTAATTTTTTTATTATTATAATAACCAATGTGTACTAATATTTTGTCATTTATATTTTTAATATGATATATATTTTCTTTGCCCATTATAAAATGTTTATGGGTCTGTCACTGTCATCCGCAGTCGGAGGTGGTTCAACATTATCAGCAGTTGCGCCAGATCTGAGGCCACATCCACCCCCACCGCCCTCACCCGCACTAAAGGATGACGATGCAGATTATGACGACCCTTAAATACTATTTTCTTTTTAATTTCATGATTCCCACTCTACGAATTTGGCTATTTCGTATTTGGATTTACTTTTTTTTTATGTACGACATCACTTTTATTGTTTTTATAAAACAATAGATTTGGATTTTCTGTGAAATATTTGGTTTGTTTTGTCGGTTTATTACAGGTTTATGAATTCGATTACCGAATTTTTAGGAAAAAATAATTTATTTCCCGTCCCCTTATCGGCGGATTCTCCCGCCGGTAATGTCTTTTAATAATGCCGGCGGATTTTTCAAAGGAAGAATCTATCGGTAACAACATTCAAATTTTTGCCTTTTCGTTTAACTCCGCAGATACTTACGGGGAAATTTAAAAATCCGCCAGTAACATTGATATCGACGGAAGTCAAAAGAAAATCTGTCGATAATTTCGCCGACCAGCATGGGCCGTGTTTCTTGGTTATCAAATTATTTCTAGAAAAAATTAAATCAAATGCACAAATTATTTGTCAAATACAAAAAATGTTTACCAGTTATAAAAAATTAATACTTTTATTATTTTTGTCATATTTTAAAAATTCCGGGATTTGATCTTTGAAAAATATTTTGTTGAACACCTAATTTTTTTCGGAGTATTTTTTCATGATTTACTCTAAATAAAAATAAAAATCAATGGTGTGGTGCAATAGAATATAATCTTAGAAACACGCTTGCATACCTCCAAATATACAATAAACCAAATATAAGCATATACTCATCGGGGCATAAATATTATGTTTTTCATGGTATCTTTTAATTTGACAGACTAACGATTAAGTCGCTGCAAATTCGAACTATATTTAAAAGTTTGTGACGTGACCACTAACAAACCAACCTTTGCAACAAGTGGCATAAAATAGCCGAATACCAATGTTCCATAAAGTATTATTAAGTACATGTAGATACAGAAATACCAACAAGTTATATGACAAGGACCACAATATTTTTTCCTCATTCAAGAATTCTCCTATAGTTGCCATAGCATATGACTCAGTAGAATTAGTTCATTTTTACCTTGTGACCATTATCTGCATAATAGCTCATGCTAGCACACCCTGAGTTCAAGGAGAAATTTTGGTTGGAAATGAGTGAGTTGTCCTCCAATAAATATCTGAAGGGCTGTTCATTTTGTGATGCCATACTACATTTCCATCTTCATGGTTCACTGCTTCAGCATTTTCATTTGTATCATAGTTAGAAGACTTTAAATTCAGCATATGTAGAAAAAATTATGAGATAATTGAAATAACTATTCAAAACGGTGATTTGTATCAATGTTTTTTTGTGAATTGAAAATTATTAAATACTAGTTATCCTATTATATTCGATGTGAAATTAAAATGTTTACAATTATTATAAACAGTATTTGAATAATTATGATAAAATCAACTTTGTGTCTGGATTTTTTTTTGATGACTAACTTTGTGTCTGGATTCATTACTATAAAACCATTTTAGGATATATAATCTGTTTCTTTTGGTTTATTTGTATGAAAATTTCCATCATACAGTAAATTAAAAAATATCCAATATGCAAATTTTGTTTGTAGTATTTATTATTTGAGGTTTAGATAATAATTGTTAAGTGAGTTTCTGGTTCTTCCACAATTAATATTTTTTGATAATAAAAACAAAAGGGTAAAAAAAGTTAACTAAGTCACGACCATAATAATAAATTATGTTCAAGTCATAATTGTTTATTTGTTGTCTAACTGTAGGAGAGAATAATGTCTTATGGTTGTATTTTTTGAAAAGTAACAAAATTTTTCAAGAACTAATTCGAAGTTTAAGTATTAAACTAGAATCGTTAATAGTTAGAGAAGTATTTCTTCTTACCACTATCTTCAAAACCTGAGGGTTGATAACTACGAGTATTATCCATTGAGCCTTCTTCATTAGGTGGAGGTTTTAGATTTGGGTTAAACCACCCCTTAATCCATTCAACCCATTCCTTATACGATTTCCGCCATGTACTTGGTGGTCGATCAATCGGACCTATCCTTCTGGGTTCGTCCGGAGGATCAGTATGAGGAGCAGGTGGAGTGTGTAGCTCAGTAGAAGGAGAAGGTGGAGAATGTGAAACAGGTAAATTCTCAGCCTTTGGTTGTTTTTTTTTATGTTTAGGTTTTTTATTTTTATGTTTACGTTTATTTTTATGACCACGAGATGGAGGATATCTAGATAACATTTCAAGAATAGGAGATACATTATAGTCCCTATGAAAAGTAGTATAATGATCCTTTTCAACTTTACTTGGTGTTAAGGGGATTCTCCATTGAAGGTTGTTGGTTGAACCTTTTAACACATTAGCCTTCATCATATTATGTGTTGGAAATCTCTTTTCTAGTGAATAAAGAAACAAATTTGTCATGATAAATACAAACTTTGAAATCTTAAAGTAAACATAAAAAATTAAATAAATAAATAAATAAAATAAAGCTTCTCTCCTTCTACAATACAAGAAAGTCTAATAAAGATGGCAATTTTTTTGTGCAACGGAGAAGAATTAGTTAGATATCCTATTGGATTAGATGTGAAATTGATAAAATGTTTTAATTTATCAACTATAATATCATAATAATTTTATGTATGATTAATTTTGATAAAAAAATAAAACTCCTAACTCATCTTTCTAATTATTCTCCTAATTTTTAAATAAAAAATTTTTAAAAATTATGTTTTCAAAAGGAATAAGTATAAAGAAACAATTTTTAATTTTCCAACGTTAACTATATTTTTTATTATTGTAAAATTACCTTTTAAAAAACTCTTATTATTTGAAAGATTTAGAATTTAAAATTTAAAGTCGAGGGTTAGATTTAAGATTTAACATTTAAAATAAAAAAATAATTAAAAAAAAGGTTAGTCAATATTAGCCCAAAGAAAATTAATTTCTTAATAATTTCCTAATAGAACTCATTTCGGACACATAGTAATAATGTATAGTTAGTACTAATGCGTTTATTTTAGTATTTATTATTTGAGGTTTAGTTACTAATTTATTAAATTATTAAATGAGTTTTTGGTTTTTGTAAAATGCTACCACTAGATCACAATGCTTAATAATTGTTATGGTTCTCTGCTGGTTCTACATTTTCATTTGTATCGTTAGAAGATCCTCATATTTATAAAATGAGTTATATCAGGTGTACACCAAAATCAGCCACCAAATTAGTCACTATTATATAATACACATTCAAATACAAAATATACATTAAAAATGAGTTGAACTACGCATGTATTTTGTATTTCAATATGTATTATACATTAATGACTGATTTGGCGGCTAATTTTGATGTGCAAATAATCCTTGTTATAGAATTCATGAGACTTAATTAATGTAAGATGTAAATATTAGCTTGTTTGATTGTTGGTTTTTGTCCGAGCTATCATATGAAAAAAAAAAATACATTTTGTCACATTTTTAAATTATTCAGAGACATTTTAGTTAACAAAATATTGAGGGTATTTAAAAAAATTAAAAATTATAGAAATAATATTCGTGATTTACTCTTAATCATGAAATAAAGAGTTAAGTTAGAAAGAGAAAATAAAATCAACATCTAGAAAGCAATATCTTACCAAAATTTTCAAAACCCAAAGGGAGGTAGTAACCAATCAAATGGGCAGTATTATCCAATGAATCTTCTCCTTCTTCATTAGATGGAGGATTTTTCTTTGACTTTGGATCAGTCTTCTTTGATTCTAGATCAGTGTCCTCTGATTCTGGATCTTCTTGATTCGGCTTACGTAGGAATGGTTCTATGATAGATCCTATTGGAGGTAAATTCGAACCAAATGGTCTTGGTCGTTCATAATAATTTGGTGGATCATTATAATCATTATATGGATTATATGGATGATGTGGATGATGTGGAAGTGGAACTTGTTCATGATGAGGTGGATTATGTTCATGATGTGTCTTAGGATTTTGGTCTGGTGGTTTGTGTTGATGTGGTGGAGTTTTTGGACTAGTCTTTGTCTTTAGTTGTTCCTTAGGTTTTTTCCTTTTAGAAAACAATAACATAGGAAGAATAGGATTACTATCCAAATTTGAGTCCCTAGAATAGTATCCATATGAAGGAGCAGTAGAATGAGCCTTTGTAATTTTTGTTGGTGTTAATGGCATTGCCCATAGAGGTTTGTTGCTGATTGAAAATCTCTTTTCTAGTGGATACAAGACAAGATTAATTAGTATAGTTTTTAAAATTTAAAATTAAATATAAAAATCTTTAAAATGACATGAGAAGTCTAATAAGATGCAAAATTCTTCTTGTACAACGGATTATAAGTACGTTAAAAATCAAACATTAATCGGTCACATATAACATATATACATAAATACATAGTGGATAACTATGGTAGTTTTTTTATGTAGATAACTTTTTTTCATTATTAATTAGATTTCATATTAGATATATGATGAAATTAATTTTATGTATGATTGTTAATTTTGTAAAATCAGCCTGATGTTTGGATTTATTAACTAAAAAACAATTTTAAGATAATTTATATAGTTTAAAGATTGGAATTTGATATCATTTGAATAAAGGAAGCAAAGAGAAGACTCACCATTGGGAAGTTGACGAGCAAAGAGATGAGAAGATAGGAGGAAGAATGCAAAAAGAACAACATAAGAAAAACAGGCCATTGAAAAGTGAAGATGAAGAATGTGGATAGTAACTGAATATGCAATTCCAATTCCCTTATATAGAAGATGAGAAGTAAGTAAACCAAAAAAAAAACACCAAAAGAAGCAAACAAAATAATAATATTTTCTTTGCCAATATGGAAAGCCAAGAGTAAAAAAGGATAAAAAATGTGTTAACAGTTAAACACCTAGAGTCGCTGGAGTGTGTTCCAATTTATATGATTCTATCTCTACAGCTCACATGAATAATCTTATGAGGCTTCTAAGGTGCCTTAAAAAGACAATTAATTTTTTTTTTTTAATTTTGGCCTTTAACTACCCAAAACTGTAATATTTTGAGTTCACACTGGGTGGTAACTGGTAACTCTAATGACTTCGCATTTAGCCCTTGGAGATCACCAAAAACAGCGTTGAAAAATAAGAGAGTAAAAGAAAACATTATTCTAGAAAGATTTTGTAATGACAAAAACATTTTTAAAAGATCAAAATAATTATTTTAAAATGCGACAAAAAATTTTGGAATTTGATCTTTGAAAGATATTTTTGTGAGACACCTAAATTTTTCAAGAGCATTTTTTTATGATTTATTCTAAGTAAAAATAAAAATAAGTGGGGTGGTGCAATAGAATGTTAGTCTTAATCACACTCGTATGCATGTAATTCATCTAAAAATACAATAAACCAAATATAAACTTATACTCCGGGTTAAATACTTAAATACTTTCAAAAAAAAATAATGGTTTGGTTTCTCATAATATCCCTTAGTTCGACAGATCTAAGTTTCATTTAAAATTTTATCGCTAGCCACTAAATTGCTACATATATAGAATGGAATTTGAACTCCCAAAACTTGCTCGGACAGACAAGCCGAAAATAAATACATTACAAGGTACCGTACTTCATTTGTTCCCATTTCAAAGTCCCGTTGCGGCCTTGTACACCGTCCCTTGTAACTCAGTTCTTTTCTTTTTCAAACCAATGTGCCATTTTTTCCCGAAACTTAACCCTAAAGTACCACTTTTTTTTAAACGAATTTCCCATACGTCACTTCTTATACTACTATAAACAATCATAATTAAAATGAAATAGCAAATTAGTTGCCACAATAGCAAAAGGTAACAACATCTTGGACAATTAGTTAAAAAAAAGATATTTTACTATTAAGTTTTGAAAATCTTGGCTCAAACTTTCGCCTACCCACATGAGCCGTTGATCTTAGCTCTAAATTCTAACAAAGGAATCTTAAAACAGTTTATAAATCAATTTTCCATATCTTAACATAACTTACTCCACAGTTCGCATTTGATCATCAATTCTCTATATCTTAAAACAGTTTATAAATCAATTTTCCATATCTTAAATTCAAATATTCCAGACTCTAAACCTAAGGAATACATATCCTGCAGATATATATATATAAACCAAATCAATTGTTATCCCAACAAGATCTCCACATAACCAACAATCTCAACACAAAAGAATGTTACCAAGAGCTCCACAAAAGTAGATTACTATGCAATTCAACTGATATTGCTGATGTCATGCTGATCAACAATTTTTTAGGCGGATTGAAATTCCCCATATCCACTACATCCTTGATCGTGTGTATATCCGTATCTATGTTCAAATCATATCTTTTAATCTAAAATGAAGCACATTTCAAAGTTGTTCATTTTCCCCCAGTATCAAGTAGTAGATATAATGACCATCTTTTCCACAACCCAAGTTTGAAGTTGCAGGATGAATTTTGGGATGGAAACTTTCTCTTAAGGGGGTGTAATATGACAAGTTGTACCACTTCAACTTCAAATTAAGTCATTCAAAATTCAATACTAACAGGTTCCTTAATTACTCCCATGTAGATATAATTCTTATCTTCTTTGCATAGCTTCAGTATTAAATTTCTGTCATAACTTAATCTCTCATTCAAACAAAATCTATAATAGGGAATTAGGCTTGTTCAAGAGGTGAGGATTTCTGAGGTCAAAACCCAAATTTGGGTAGCCAATAAGTTTATTCTTTTAGTGCATGGTCTTTCGGATGAGTCTACATTTCTAGAAGTCTTAACCTGAAATTGCCCCTGTCGTTGGGATAAGGACCTAACTCATGAACTGAACAAAATTAGGAATAAACCTTTTTCTGTATGAATGATTTTTAAAACCAATGACAATCTAAGTGGTTCCTCAACAAATGGCAAGTGGACACGAATCTCCCTCAACAAATATATATTGATGCACCAATCCTTTATTTTGAAGTCCTATCCAGGAAGGGAAAAAAATACATGGGCATTGTTTCTATTGATATTTCAAAGGAAAGAAAAAGGTCCTAAGTGAACATGTCCTACTAGAACTTGGCATGTCTATGCGTTAGAAATATAAAAGTTGCAAACCACTGGAAGCATAATCAAATTTTGATTTTCCTACTCCTTATATATCTACCTCTAAAGTACTTCACCCTCAATAATCGACACCCCAAATCAATAGTAGTTAAAATAAAACTTCTAACTTCTTTGTTAGAAATAAAGAACCACAAACTGGTATCTCAGATGGCAAATTCAATAGACTTACAAAATCAAGCAACCATATTTGGATGCAAAGTTACACAATAGAAATGGGACCAAAAATGCGACCAATAACAAGGAAACAAAGAAAAATGCGAGCAATAACAAGGACCCTAACACAGGGACACAATAACAAGCACAAGGAAACAAGTACACAATAGAAATGGGACCAAAAATACACATGTAATACCATTATTCCAGTATTAGAAGAGAAAAGAAAATGACATGGTTGATTGATTCATTCCATTGAATAATTGATCAAGATCCACAGCTGAGCTGGCATAACTGTTAACTAACCACTAACAAATTCTGTTTCAGTTTCTAACTAATGTAACTGTAATTTAAATATGTCTAACACAAAGCCATTCTGCGAAATACCACAGAAGCAATGGATCCGTTTGAGTTTAGTTGCAATTAAATAACAGCTTGCTCCCTACCAATAACTATGATGTGCTTGATTTG
The DNA here is from genome assembly GCA_036250425.1 of Stylosanthes scabra. Lineage (NCBI taxonomy): Eukaryota > Viridiplantae > Streptophyta > Magnoliopsida > Fabales > Fabaceae > Stylosanthes > Stylosanthes scabra. The sequence goes on along the minus strand of JASCZI010272977.1, from coordinate 2,929 downwards.
CTACTCAAATCCAAGCTTACCACCTCAAATGCCAGTTCAAATTCTTTCATATCATGAACTATCATCACAATCTTTAAACAAAATAATTAAAATTAAAAAAAAAATCCACATAGCAGCCTTAAATAAAAGCAGTGCCAGAATTACTTCTCAGATTATCAGTCAATAATTTTATTAAGCACAACAATAATCCATCAACAAAATCCCACTAAACCATTCAAACACATTACCTATCTTGCAGCTCTATCAGCTCTCATGTTGCTCCAGGGGAACTTAGCATCGCCATCACGATCCTCACCACGGTCCCTACGGCTCGAACCACGAACCCTACGAGCCATCCCACGGTCCCAAAAGAGCGTGTGACCACGGTACCCACGTGGTGGCACCTGAGAGGATCCGGCACGGTCATCTTCAAGCCAATGCCTCTTTCTCTCTTCTTCTTCCTCATCCTGGACGACGCTGGAAACATTCTTCTTGTTCATCCGCTTCTTGGCATCGTCAACGGCTTTGAGAGGGAAGAGATTCATGTCGAGTGAAAGAGGGGTTTTGAGAGTGACGTAAGCCTTCTTGTAATCGGGTTTAGCGAAGAGGAGGCCAGCGCGCTTCTTCTTCTTGCCTTCCATGTTTAGGGTTTGGACACGCTCGACATGGAAGCCGTAGAGGGATTCAAGGACGCGCTTGATCTCGATCTTGGTGGCGGAGGGGATTGTCTTGAGTGCGATTTCTTGGATGTTGGTGAAGCTCGTTGGCATTAGTAGCTTTATTGGAAGGTTCGTGAAATGCACCACCCTTCTCCCTAACCTGCTTCCCATACTGAAACGCTTCTTCTTCTCTGAGAAGGTGTTCCCCTTTTTCTGTTGCTTAAACCCTTGCAAGCTCTCTCTTGTATTTTCGCGCAGTTCTTTTTTTTTTTTTTTTTTGAGGACTACGAGGAGAAAATGCAATTTAAGTTGGGCCTATTGGATCTAACGGAAATTAATTGGGCCTGTTGGATAATATGGGCGCGCATACTGATTAGTTGAACTTGGGGCTCGCGTCCAAAATATAAAAAAACTTGGGGCTCCTCACCGCCTCACTAGCTTCAAGATGATCCCGCAGCTGAGGCAGTGGCCAAATGGTAGAGAGTGATATCTAAAGAAGCTGCATACCAAAGGATGGAGGTTCGAACCCCAGCGATGGAATGTAATGCAAAAAAATGTGTGTGTGAGTTGTGATGATGCCTAGTATGGAGGGTTGTCCCATACATGACAAAAAAAAAACCAAAAAAAAAAAAAAAAAGATGATCCCTTAGATGCCCCCTTGATTGCAATTCCTCATCTTCTTCAGTGCGAAATTTCATAGTGTTTGCTTACAAGCGTTTGTAAGACTCGAACATGATGATGTTTGCTCCTTGCACGCATACTGATCGATTATATTCTTCAGTCATCAACGACAACATCTCAGATGCAGGAAAAACAAGAATTCGATGGGAATAGGAAGCAATGGGGCATCTAAGGGAAAGTACGGTGAAGGTGAAGGTGAAGCTGAAGGTGAAGGTGAAGGGTTGGGTAGTGGGTCTAGGTAGGGATTTAGGCACAGGGCCATGTCAAAAAAAAAAAAGACCCTAAATTTTGATTTTAAAGTGAAATTAGCCTTATTTAAAATGACCTCTAAATTTGAATTGGTAATCTATGGATGGCCATAATCTTTTATGTAAGTTACAATATTAAACTTGGAGAGTCTACTCTTGAAGTATATTCATAATTAAAATTTAAATAATGCTACTGAATCAACATTAAGGAGCTAATAACTAAGTTATTATTCAAAATTTATATGAGTTATCATCCATAACTATGTTGGCTCCTTATTGGACATAATATATTGACTCTTTACTCTTTTTCTTAAAATTTTTGTGAAATTACATATATATATATATATAACACACCTTAAAAAATTATATAAATTATGATTACGATAAATGTGTATATGACTATATGTATATATATACAGTGGGCACTGGGCATTGTCCAGGTTTTCCTCCTACCAAATTTGACTCCATAATAAAAAAGCAAAGCAAAATAAAAAGACGAATCTTGGGAGTGGAATCCGGTACTGACACCAACCCTAGCCGAAGATTCTATCAATCAACTACCGACTTTTGTCAAGTCTTTAGTTTTTGCTATTATTGTATCAATTTAGTTACACGAGTATCTTAAGACATCACACGTCTAAAGTCTGTACAACAAATAAGAAAACATTATAAAATGATTAAAAATTAATAAAATAATTAAATAAACACTAACTTGTACTCAGGAAATTTTCAAAAATAAATTAAATAAATTTTTTATTTTCAGAAAAAATAAACATAACTTTAAATATCGAAAATCATTTTTTTTGACATTTTACCTAGTTTGGCGAATTTGGAGTGCATGAGTTGGAGCTTTTGACATCACAAATTATAATGCAGAAAATACTCCAAATCAATTTTTCTATAAATACGAGAACAAACTTAAACTTTGGCATCACAAATTATATCCAATATCTCTCATCAATCATAGATTTTTTTTAAATAAACAAAATAAATACAAAAATTACCTAATAAGTAAAATAAATACAAGAATTATCTATTTGGACTCGTTTTCAAAATTTTATTATTTTTGTTCTTTTTTTTAACATGGACAGAAATTAAAACATCTTATGTAAGTTGTCAAAATAAAAAATATTTTAAAAAAATATATAAATAAAAATATAAAAAATATTTTTATTCACTTATTATATTAAATTTTTTTATGAAAATGTAAATTATAATTTTTAAATTATTTTTCTTACTTTTTTTTTACACCTACTTTTATTTAAGAATATTTGTCAAACACACACACACACACACATATATATATATATATATATATATATATATATATATATATATATATATATATATATATATATATAT
>JASCZI010272975.1:0-11264 GCA_036250425.1 Stylosanthes scabra | reverse complement strand
TACAGGAAGGAGATTCTGTGGTAGCACATTTTGAATACCATAAGCACCCAATCACATCCATTGAGTGGAGTCCACACGAAGCCTCTTCATTGGCTGTTTCATCATCTGATAATCAGCTTACGTGAGTAAAATATTTGTGTACCTCTATCTGCCAAATGCGATTAAGTTGCGTAATCTGTGTTGACTTGTGCCACAGGATATGGGACCTTTCATTAGAAAAGGACGAGGAAGAGGAGGCTGAATTCAAGGCTCAAACCAAAGAGCAAGTAAATGCACCTGAAGATCTTCCTCCCCAACTACTATTTATACATCAGGTAGTCCAAAATGTTTGTCACAGAATTTATCTATTTATTTTGATAATTGGAAACCATAGGTAGTAATTCCCTGGTTTGTTCTATTCATTTATTTTCTTTTCATCTCAAATCAGGGACAAAAAGACCTCAAAGAATTGCATTGGCATGCTCAGATTCCTGGAATGATTGTATCTACCGCCGCAGATGGATTTAACGTCCTTATGCCTTCCAATATTCAGAGCACGTTGCCATCAGATGTCGCTTAATATATAGGATTAGGTGCTCCTGAGCACAAAAGTTTTGAATCTTCCCTTTAATTTGTTTTGCTTCTGCATTTTTGGTTCTTTCTTTCTCTTCTCTCTTTATGTTGTTGGGGAAGCTAAGGCAGGCACAGTGTTTTAGTTTTGTTGTGCAAGTTTCTTTTATTTTACGTTGGAAATTAAAGTGTTTTTTTTTTTGGGACTTATTTTTGCCTTTTTGGCTAGCTTTTGTCATAATTTTTTCTACTGTTGAAATGATCAATTATTACTAAGTTTAAAAAAAAAGAAGATTAGTTTAGAAATGAATATTTTCATACAGTTTAAAAAGATTAGCTTGAAGCCTTGAACTGTTATTATTATTATTATTAAGCAAGAGAGTAAATGGAGAGCAAGAAAACCATAGAAATTTAGTACATACATATGAAACATGACCACATTTCCCTAAGAAAACTAAAACAAAGGCCTAAATAAGAGGTTACATACTAAGATGAAAATAATAAGAAGCTTTTCATAAAATACAAAGCAAGGAGCAAGTAGTTTTAGGCCTCAAGCTATACTGGTATATACGTATATCAATCTGAACCTACCATGTCTAATTATTTTTGTTCTTTCTCTTTCTGGTAGATTGATCTGATCTCCATATATATAAACTATGGCATACAGTGATGTTAATAATATAAGGAACCTGCAAAAATAATGGAGGATTGAATGTTAATTAGTTCTGTTTTTCCAATTTTAATATTGTTATTAAGTGCTCACTAGTTTAAGACCAAATTCTACTATACATAATTAGGCACACATACTTATTACATAAAATTTCGAATGCACAAAATACGTAATCAAAAGAATTTAATAACGTTTTTTTATGTATGCATAAAATTGAGGTGCAATTGTTGGCGAAAAAATTAATATATGGGAAGTGATAGTGTGTTTATCATATACATGGGGGGCAGAGGTGTTTAACAAAAATGTGATTAAAATTATTTTTCCAGGGTGCGAAAAAAAATTAAGATCAATGTTTAACAAAAACATTATACTTATCATATACATGCTGTGAAATTTTTTTTTCGCAGAGGGTGCGAAAATTTCTTCTTATTGGTTCAAAGGATTTAAAAGTTTTGGACCATACATGTGTAAAATCCACCAAAATCCAACGATCCTGCAAAACACCTTCATCGTTTTCATATAAAGATCAATTTCTGGCAATTGTTACTTCATTACTTTAGTGTTAAAAAAGTATAATGTTTATTATTCTTTATGTTCGTTTCTCTGTGAAACCTAATGTTGCAAACACACCCTTATTAGCTATTGGTGGAGAGGATTCTACCTTGCCACCAATTCCCTCTTGGATCGCTGTTTGGATCAGTACCGTTTGGATCTCCATCTTCCTTATCTTTTTTGAACTACAAGAATCAAAATTATTAGAACCAAAAAATATAAAAACGCAAAAGAACTGCACTTTTGTAGGGATAGCGTGGCATATAATAAATAGAAAGATTTTTAATATCATGATTTTGTTTTGTTTTATTTTTTGTTTTTTCTTTCTTAAATACAACATAGGAAGGACATATATTAGTATAAACATTGTTATAGACTTTTTTTTATAAAATTTGTGTGGTATATGTTAGTTGCTACGTAATAAGTAAAAAGAAAAAGTATATTGTAACACAGATTAAATGTTATGGAAAATCTGATTATATTTATACAATTATAATACTTATATATCAAAATCAGTTACTAATTAACTAGTTTGTATATTAATATATATTCTATGTCTTATAAAAAAATTTATTATAATATTATAAATAAATTTAATTATTTTCATAGTTAATTATTTAAAATATATATTATATAATGATGTGTCAATCTCACAGGAACAGGAATGTGAGGACCTCGTACATTTTTAGTATATTAATTAAGGACGAGTAGCATAGGTATAATGTCAAATTATTTTCAAGGCAAACAATACACCTAAAGAAGAATGCGACAAGAGTGTGACATTTTTAATATAGTTAAAACTATCATCATCACCATGCATTACAAACGTATGATGTATATGGACATTTGATACGGATACAGGATATCATACGATATAGAATATACAAATATACTCATTGAGTAACGTTAGGGGACCAACCTTAGGGGATTAATAGGGAGTCAATGAGTATAATTAGAGAAATAGTGGATGATAAAAAAAAAGAGAAAAAAAAAATAATATTGAATGAAAAAAGGATCCACAGGTTAGGTCAAATTGAAAAGTTTGTTATTTTGATTTTTTACAAAAGCAAGCAACCGTACAGGTATCTTTTGCGGATTGCATACGGCTCTACTATGAAATTGATTTCGACCTTTGGTTTGCTAGAAAAGGCGTAGCGTGGGTTAAAATCTTTTTTTTTTTATTCATTTTAAAAAATATATCTCTATCTCATCCTAAGCCGGAAAAACCAGAGACGAACAGATGAGTAACGCGTAAGAACCTTCCCGTCGATGTGAGCTCTTGGGGAAGATCAGCATGTTATTCCTAGAGTAACTTTTATCCGTTGAGCGACGATCCTTCCACTCGGCACGGTCGGATGCATATTTTTGTTAAATATAGAGATATGATATATTAGATTGGTTATGATAGTATCTTAATATTTTATAATAAATAATATGTACTATTTTTGAACTTATTTCAAGTATATAAATTAGAAATAAAATAATATTTAGAGTGAACATTATTATACCAAACTATATTTAGAGTGAAGATTAACTAATATTCATAATTAGTATTAATTGAGATAAGTCTGAGCTTATCGAAAAAAAATTGAGATATGTGCTGAAATAACATGAAATAATATGATTTTTACCTTATAAGTTAAAAAAAAAATCTTAAAAGAGTAATTTTAAAACCTTCATAATTCAAAAGTCAATTAAACATTTATTTTTATTGAATTGACTAAAATTAGCTACTACGGTATTAAGCATAACCCCATAATTTCACTAAAAAAATTATTAACTTCTTAACTGATTACCGATAAGAGTTAATTTTCAAATTAGTCCCAAAAAATATCGCCAAAGATTTTGTTAGTCATATTAATTCTTAAAAAACACAATCTTTAATTAAATTGATCATTTTTTTAACTAAATGACATATGTTACAAAATAAAAAGAATTCTATTTACACACTAAAATCAGCCACTACATATATTTATAGATGAATACATGTGTAATACATATGTAGTTTTATCATTTTCAATATGTATTTTATATTTTAATGTGTATTATACACCGATTATTATTTTAGTGGCTGATTTTGATATGTAAATAGCAGAACTCCCTTAATAATTGATAGATAGATGACACATCATCCAATCATTTTGTGACACGTGACTTTTAAAGATGACATATCATCATCTGATTGGCAGGAGGATCAATTTGACTAAAACTTGTATCTTTCAAGAACCAATATGACAAACAAAGTCTTTCAAGAACTAATTTAAAAAACTCGATATTTTTCGATAACTAATTTGACTATTAACCCTTACGATAATATTAAACATAGTAGCATGTGTAACTTTATTTGGATATGTCAAAACATATCTCAAGAAATATTTTTTTAAACTAAACAAAAAAAATTAATTTACGTATTACATTTTATATATATATATATATATATTATCTTCTTTTTCTATTTTGATTTATATGTTAAATACACTATTTTTGTGCTATATGTAACTGTTTTTATGCCATTATATGTTATATTAATATGTTTTGCAAATTTTTCTATATTGATGTTTGTATTTTTAGCGTTGTAAATAAAATATATAAGAATTATTTTGTGACACTCACAATAAGATGGTGGGGCTGAGCAGTGGTAGGAGTGGCCGCGGCCGTGGCCGTGGTGGCCTTGCTTCGTGGGGAATAAATTTCTTGACCACCATAATAGATTGAAGAACTGTAGTAGTTAGGTTCCACCACACTCTCATTCTTGTTACTTCCACCTGAAACATCAATCCAATTCTATGCATGTTAATTAAAACCTAATAATAAACTTCCACATTAACTAAATTTTATTAAAAAAAAATATGATTTATTTTTATTTGTGCTTTTTTTCTAAAATAAAACGTAGTATGTCTTTCAGTATCTTTCTAAATAAACCTGTTATTCCAAAATGTTTGCCCGCTACATCTTGCGTTCTTGAATAATCTCTTCCTCCAACCTTAAAAATAAAAGATTAACTATGGATTATTGAGTGTTGATTTGTCAATTAATTAATAAAAACTCACAACAAGCAAACTACGATTTCTAATAATAGAATGTTTTGAATTCTTTCTTCTTTTAAATCTTATAAAAAATGAAAACCTATAGAAAAAAAGGGGGGAAAAAAAAGAGATTCATACAGATGATGAAGGTGGAAAAATGGAACCAAAGAGGGCGTTGGAGGAAGATGAAGCAGAAGATGAATCCTTGGGACCAAAAAGTTGATCAAAATTTTTCAAGGTTGATGAAGAAGAAACTTGTTTTTTGTTATTGTCCATATATATTGTTATGGGAACTATATAAGTGTTATTTATGGGAACTAAGTAAATCCTTAATTAATTAACGACCAAATTATATATAAAGACAGCAACCAAAAAAGAAAAAAGAGAGAGAGGGCAGAGAAAAAAGCAAGGGAGATCAACAAATTAAAGAAGAGAAGAGAGAGTTTAGGTGAAGAAGTTAGCTTATGTGTAAGAATGGGCAAATAATTTGTGCTATTTATAAGCTCAGAAATAATGTGTGTACTTTCAAACAAAAAAGATATAATTTTGTATATGTAATATGCTGTTCCGGTCCCCATGTGCATATGTGCTCTTATTTTCATCACTTGCTTCTTTTCGTAGAAAAAAAAATTATTTAAAAATTAAGGGAAAAATATTGACTTTTATATCATTAGAGTATATTTGATATTTGATTAGTCGAGAACTCGAGATAATGTTTAAATTAGATATACAAAGATATTGTATTTTTTAAATTAGTTTATAAAATATTTTATTAGTCTTATTAATTCCTGAAAAATATATTTTTTCTATGAATCAGACAAAAACATATTATTTAATTGATAAAATGGTTTATTTAACTAAAAATTAATATAATTAATTGTTTTTTAAAAAATTAATTTAAATAATACAATATCTAAAAAAATTAATTTAAATAATACAATATCTTTAGGATCAATATCAACGTTTATCCAAGGATTAGTCAAAAGGTCCATTATTATATTAGAATACACATGAAAACTACGTGAAAATTGGTAGTGTATCCTTTATATAAAGTATTAATATTAATGAGTAATGGGCTTTTTTATTAGAATATCCTTGTTTTAAAAACTTATTATGAGAATGTCCTTATTTTGAAACTATTTATGAAGCTGCCCTCGTTTTGCCTACGTGGCGACACGGTGGCAGCTTCTCTTTTTTTCAGGTGCTGACTAGGAGGCGCGGATGGGAAAGGCGCCTCCAACGTGGAGGCGGCAACACGGTAGGCGCCTCCAACGTGGCAGGCGTGGATGGCGTTGGCGCTTCCAACGTGGAGGTGCAAGTGCAGAAGACGCCTCCTACATGGCAGGCCCTGGCCGCGTAGGCGCCTCTGACACGTGGCACACACCAATTTTTTTGAAAGTGTGTATTTGATATGCATTAATGTACCTGATTAACAATTTAATATATCTCGAAAACAAACTAATGTGTTTAACAGAAAACACACAACCTGTTCAACCGAAAACGCATAATCTGTTCAATAGAAGACACATAACCTGTTCAACTGAAAACAAAGAACTTGTTCAACTGAAAACAAATAACCGTATCGACTGAAAAGAAAACAAACTACGGTACTCAGCACAACTCTAACTGTATCGACTTAAATATCTGGTTAGAGTTGTGCTGAGTATCGTAGTTTGTTTTCTTTTCGGTCGATACGGTTATTTGTTTTCAGTTGAACAGATTCTTTGTTTTCAGTTGAACAGGTTATGTGTTTTCTGTTAAACACATTAGTTTGTTTTCAGGATATATTAAATTGTTAATCAGGTACATTAATGCATATCAAATACACACTTTTAAAAAAATTGGTGTGTGCCACGTGTCAGAGGCGCCTACGCGGCCAAAGTCTGCCATGTAGGAGACGCCTTCTGCACTTGCGCCTCCACGTTGGAAGCGCCAACGCCATCCATGCTTGCCACGTTGGAGTTGCCTACCGTGTTGCCGCCTCCACGTTGGAGGCGCCTTCCCCGTCCGCGCCTCCTAGTCAACACCTAAAAAAAAGAGATGCTGCCACCGTGTCGCCACGTAGGCAAAACGAGGGCAGCTTCGCAAATAGTTTCAAAACAAGGGCATTCTCGTAATAAGTTTTGAAAATAAGGGTATTCTAATAAAAAAGCCTGAGTAATGCTAGATGTACACCAAAATCAGTCATCAAATAGCCACTAGTGTATAATATACGCATTGAATACTAAATACACACTAAAAATAAGTTAAATTACACATATATTTTGTATTTCAATATGTATTATACACTGATGACTGATTTGATAGCTGATATTAGTGTGCAAATTGAATTATTCAATAATATTAATATTAGTCTCCTTCATCCTGTAAAAATAATCGCTACTCATTCGATTACACTTTATTCTCTGCTTCTTCACTAAAAAATTTGTAAAAGTCTTCTTGTCAAAAGAATATTCCATGAACATCTATGATCCAGGGACCGAAAGTGGTAGATATATATATAAAATTAAAAGATATAAGATAGAAAAGGAAAAGTGGTATATATAACATATGTTCTTTCTAAAATGTTATTTATATATTAAAATTTAAAATTAAAATCACCCATTATATTTACATATAAATATATGTATTATTTAATTTATTTTAAATATATAATTATATTTAAATATATATTTTATATTATTAACTAATTTTGATTTTAGTGTTACATTTAATATTTCTTATGTTTTGCCCATGGTTATTAGATTGGATGTATATATTAATTAGCTGATTTTATGGAACCCTATCAAACCCTATAGGATTCCAATCGAATAATACCAAGTATTAGGTTGGTTAAAGGAAAAATTAGTGCTAATTGAATCTAAATTAAACATCACGAAAACAAGCACATGGCTCAAAAATAATTGCAGTACTTAAAGCATTGTTGTTGCTCAGAGGCTCCATGATTTAGTTATGTACTTATGTGTTAGTTCAACTAAAGAGCTAATTATTTTTTATAATATTATATTTTTTAAACTTAAATTCTAAATTCTTAAATGTTAAATTCTTAATTTTCAATCTTAAATCCTACTTCCTCCAAAAAATTAAAATTTTTTACAATTTAAAAAATTGACTAATATTAATTAATTACAAAAAATTTTCCCTATATTTATTCTTTAATTAAACATTTGTGTTTTTAAAATCTATTATGTGTCGGTAGAACACCTAGTGAATTATATTCTATTTAGTATTTATAAATATATAATAATTTCTCTTAAAGAGACTACTAGTCTGTGATTAGAAAAAAATTACCAATTCTTGATTTATCTTTTTTATTATCCTCTTAAATTGTAAATAAAAAATTTTTATCGAATAATTTTTTTAAATATTTAAGCAAGATACATTTGAAATTTTACTCATTAAACATTAGGAAGATAATTGAAAATATGAATTAGGACTTCTAATTAATACTCTTATTTGTTACTTAATTGAAATGTGAGGGTAAAATGATATAAAATATATATTCGCATTAAATAATTTTATTTGCACATCAAAATCAGTCATCAAATCAACCATCAATATATAATATGCGTTGAAATATAAAATACATGTGTAGTTTAACTCATTTTTAATGTATATTTAATATTTCAATACGTATTATACACTAATGAGTTTGGTTTACCACTAACATAACCCATTTGCATTGTATTGAGGTTCAAAATTTATATATAAGAGGGAGATGTGGAGGAATTTTATTATTTATGGTGAACATCATGTGAAAATTCCCTTCGTTTTCTCAGATTCGTTTTGGATAATAAATAGGGATAATAAGGACAAGCAAAGGAGAATTTTAGGGCTGCTATGCATCTTCCAAAGAAAAATATGAACACTTCTTTTTTCACTTTAAACAAAAGAAAAAGAGCTATATATCCAATGAATAAATTAAAGGTTGCTTAAAAAATTATAATCAGTAGCAAACAATAAATTCTTTTTTGTCACAAGTAAGAAAACAATAAATTCTTTTCAGTAGCATATTCAACTCTTCCTTATTATGGAAACTAAATATAGATAAAAAAAAATATTTTTTATATATATTTTTGCAAGGGTAATAAATTGTCACTATACTCCATTCAATTATGGGTGTGCAATATATGTAAGGTTTTAGTTAGTGGTCAACGAATTCCACTAGTCTCCAACCAAGTATTGAGACTCATGAATCTTTGATTAATAACACCGAAATCCTTTTTGACTGCAGTATATACGTAGCCGAAAGAGATAAAGTTAGAAGTTTTTTTTTTTTTTTTTTTTTCCCTTGGAATGCATCGAAATATTCATTGGATCAAATATCCAATAACTAATTATTCAAATATTGTAAAGATAAAGTTGACGATCTTTTTAAATAAGTTTCACTTTTATTCTTAAAATAATCGAATTTAAAAAGAGATAATTAATAAATATAGATTTTCATTCATCGATGGTAACTATTTGTGTTTGATATATTAGAAACATGTGTTTTCTAACTAGTCATATTAAGTTAAATAAAATTATATAATTTCATGTGATATATCATCAATGAAATTTAGATGCATGGGATTAACACTATATTTTCAAGTGTTCTTTTCTAAACTCTAATCTCATCAGTGGATATCGGAGCACTGGCACGTACAGTAGTAGTAGTGTGGCACTACTGCTCCATCTTTATTATTTTAAGGATTTTATTTTTAGTTTAAATTATATAATTTCATACACCCTACTTTTTATTACATTAGATTTTATATATATTCTAATTGAATTATTTTGAAAAGGATGAAACAAATAAAACTTCTTATTCAAGATTGAGATATTTTGGCCATGCACCAATATATGGGGTTGGCTTGGTTTGTCAACTATCTATTCTATTACTCTATCAGATGAAGTGGCAAGCTGATGTTATTTATTTTAGAAAAATTATAAATATGGGAGAACTCACTTTCATCACTGTGTAATTTCTTTCTTGTTTAATTCTAAAAGAAATAAATTGGAAATAAGTTTTATTTAATTAATAAGTAGTCATATTTTTAATTTAATTTCTCTCTTTATAAAATATTAATAATAATAATAAGTCAAATAGTCAAATCTCTTAATATTTGTTTATTTATTATTTTACTAATTAATTATTAATTAAAAAAATTGATTCTATAACAAAATGGGTAAATTTATCTGTTATATATTATTATATTCTTATTGTCGACTTCAAACAACTTGCATGGTAGAAGAATTTTGTTACATATCTTTCATTTGCCCCACTAGTAATGTCTAGAATCTAATGGCAATTTGCAGTGTCATTTTCCAGATGTCTAACCTTTAAGAAAATAATTTTAATTTGGCCCACAAACAATTTGGGTCTGTGTTCCTTCTTCTTCATATGGATACAGAAAAATTTTCTATAATAATTATTTGAAATCTTTATTTCCCAAAAAAAAATATGTAAAACATTATTTTTCAGAATACAATCTTTTTTTTGGAGGCTGCACGATATTCGCCTTAGTCTGAGGCGATTTTCCTATAAAAAGCAAGTTCTTAGTAACTTATGATGAACTTTTTTTTGGCATATTTGCATGAAGTTCGCCTTAAACTGCTAAAAAAATACCTAGTTCGCCGTAGGTTGCTAAGAACTTACTTTTTAATAAGAAAACCGCCTCAGGCTAAGGCGAACATCGTGCAGCCTCCAAAAATAAAATTGTATTTTGAAAAATAATGTCTTACATATTTTTTTTGAAAAATAAAGATTTCAATTAATTTATTATAGAAAATTTTTCTATGAATACATTATTAGTCACAAAAAAAAAAAAATGGATAGATTATTATTGAAGCAGTGGGGGCAGAATCAATGAGGAAATTTCGTGCTTAACATTATTTGTATGTTTCATTGGTTGATGAGTAAGTTAAAAAATCCAGTCAAGAGCTATGAATATATGTTAGTTCCATAGGTAGGAATATATATGGACTTACGTCAAATGCTCAAATATTATTGACTAATTAAATCTATGATATTCTTAGCTAAGAGTTTTTAGGCAGAATAAAACGTGAAGAATGCATGGTAAGTGGACTTCAACTTTATGTGCAAAAAGAAAATACCTCTTCTTTTCACACGATATTTTATCACTTATACAAGGCGTTTGTTTTTTTTAGTATGCATGGACACAGAGATATCCATACCAGAGATATACATATAAAAATTAATGGGTTTTTTTTATAAAAAAAAAAACATTTTTGAAGATTAAATACAAACAAAGAGAAATGTTAGGAAGTTAGTATATTTTTTTATTAGTATTAGACAACATTACGATTCAATATCTTATTTTTATACTTTTATATTGTTTAAATATAAAACAAAACATATATATAATTTATAATTTTTCTTTTCTATTTACAAAACATATATATATATATATATATATATATATATATATATATATATATATATATATATATATATATATATATAT
>JASCZI010272974.1:6023-20026 GCA_036250425.1 Stylosanthes scabra | reverse complement strand
GCTCCAATAGCACTGAGATATGGTACTTCAGGACCAAGGACCTTTTCATTATCTTCTTTAGGTCGGAACGGATCTTTTTTCACATCTAACGATCTTACGATCATTGAGGTACTTACTAGATGTGATATATCCATGTAAAATCTTTTCAGGATTTTCTCAGTGTAAGTCCTTTGATGAATAAATATTCCATCTTTCATGTGCTCGATCTGCAGGCCGAGACAGAACTTAGTTTTTCCAAGATCTTTTATTTCAAATTCTTCTTTCAGAATATCAACGATCTTGGGAATCTCTTCTGGAGATCCAATGATATTTAAATCATCAACATACACTGCAATTATAATGAATCCAGATGCAGATTTCTTTATAAAAACACATGGGCAAATTTTATCATTTTTGAATCCCTTTTTCATCAAATATTCTGTAAGACGGTTATACCACATCCTTCCGGATTGCTTTAGACCATATAAAGATCTTTGCAATTTAACAGAGTATAGCCCATGATGATTTGCTTTGGATCTCTCAGATATTTTTAATTCTTCAGCGATTTTCATGTAGATATCACGATCCAATGATCCATATAGATAAGCTGTGACTACATCCATTAGATGCATCTTTAGCTTATGATATGCAGATAGGCCAATCAAATATCTCAAGGTAATTGCATCTACTACAGGAGAATATGTCTCCTCATAGTCTATGCCTGGCCTTTGTGAGAAGCCTTGTGCTACTAGTCGAGCTTTGTAGCGTGTAATTTCATTATTTTCATTTCGTTTTCTCACAAATACCCACTTATATCCAATGGATTTTACATCTTCAGGTGTTTGGACTACAGGTCCAAAGACTTCACGTTTTGCAAGTGAGTCTAGCTCATTTTTCATGGCTTCTTTCCATTTTGACCAATCATCCCTCCGTCGGCATTCCTCGACGGTTTTAGGTTCAGGATCCTCGTTTATAGCGTTCAACGCTATATTATATGCAAATATATTATTGACAATTATTTCTCTTCGATTCAATCTTTCCCTTGTGAAGACATAGTTTATGGAGATCTCATCATTTTGACAATTTTCAGGTACTTGAACATCCTTTGATGTTTCAATTATGTCATGACTCTGGACAACTTCAGGTGTCCTAACTATGTCTTTATCCTGTTCAACAGGAAGAGTATTTGCCTCTTTACTATCATTTGTCCTTCTTCTTTTACGAGGATTTTTATCCTTTTAACTGATCGGTCTACCACGCTTTTGAGACGTGTGTGCATTATTGACCGTTTGTTTGCAACAGGGATATCTAATCGAACTGGGGCATTTTCAGCTGGAATATAGGATTTAGTTATCCTTTTTGTATCAGAAAATACATCAGATAGTTCATTTGCTAATATTTTGCAAATGTAAAATCTTTTGAACTTCTAGTTCACATTGTCCTGATCGAGGATCTAGATGTGTTAAGGATGATACATTCCAATTAAGTTCTTTATCTTCTTGTTTCTTCTTTTCTCCCCTAATGTTGGAAACACTGATTCATCTAAATGGGAATATGCAAATCTAGCTTTAAATACATCTCCTGTCTATATCGCAAGATACTTTACTATAGAGGGAGAATCAAATCCAACATATATTTCCAATTTTTTTTGGTCCCATTTTAGTGCGATAAGGTGGGGCAATTGGAACATATATCACACATCCAAATATTCTCAAATGGAAAACCTTTGGCTGCTGGCCAAAAGCTAATTGCATGGGAGAGAATTGGTGATAACTTGTTGGCCTCAAACGGATAAGTGGTGCAGCATGTAAAATTGCATGACCCCAAGCAGAAATGAGAAGATTTGATCTCATTAGTATAGGTCTAGCAATTAATTGGAGGCGTTTAATAAGTGATTCTGCAAACCCATTTTGTGTATGAACATGAGCTACTGGATGTTCAACCCTTATTCCATTGGCCATACAATAAGCATCAAAAGCTTGAAAAGTGAATTTACCAGCATTATCAAGACGAATTGCTTTGATTGAATTTTCTGGGAATTGTGCTTTTAATCGAATAATTTGTGCAAGTAACCTCGCAAAGCTAGGTTGCGAGAAGATAATAAGCACACATGTGACCATCTTGAAGATGCGTCTATTAGGACCATAAAATATCTAAAAGATCAACTTGGTACATGAATTGGTCCGCATATATCTCCTTGAATCCTTTCTAGGAATTCAGGAGACCCAAATTCAATCTTTACCGGTGATTGGCTTACAATTAACTTTCCATGAGAACATGCAGCACAACAAAATTCACTAGCTTGAAAAATTTTGTGGTTCTTAAGTGAATACCCATTGGAGTTTTCAATAATTTATCGTATCATAGTTTCTCCAGGGTGACCCAATCTTTCATGCCAAATAATGAACTCTTTTGAATTAGTAAACTTCTGGTTTACAATAACATGTGATTCAACTGCACTAATCTTAATATAATATAACTCAGAAGAAAGTAAAGGCAATTTTTCCAATATAATCTTTTTATTTGAATCACAAGTTGTGATATATAGGTATTCACCATTTCCTTCATTCACTGTCTCAATATGATATTCATTTCGATGAATATCTTTAAAACTCAACAAGTTTCTTAGAGACTTTATAGATAATAGTGCATTATCTATTATGAATATTATTCCTCCAGGAAACAAGATAATAGCTCTTCCAGAGCCTTCAATCACATTAGCCAATAATTATATTGACACATTCTTCTTTTGATATAAAATAAGTAAAATAAATATTACTTTTGAGAATGGTATGCAAACTTTATTATCAGTAAGACAAATATCGTCATTATATATCCTTATCATATTTCTTCAAAAGATTAATAATAATAAGATCACAACAAAATATCTTATGTATTAAAGAGAAGAATGAAATGCAATAAATTTGTAATGAACTATATTTTATTTTAAAGTAATTTTTTTATAATTGTAATACCTTCACTTTCATAATTAATAAAAAAAATTAGTTTACTATAAGTTTAATAGTTTTTCTTCTATTTACTAAAATTTAATAGTAGGTGTAGTAAAATTATATCTGTTAATATTACAATACGCATGAACAGTAAGTACGTATGAATAGTGCTATATATATGAATAGTAGCATATAAATGAATACGTGGTATACATATTGTACCTCAAATTTTCTTTTTCTTTTAGGATTTCATATATCATCTAGTGATGTAAATTCGTAACAAATTTTAGAACAAAACACAAACAAAAATTTTATTGGATTCAAATACATTATACTTGAAAATTCAAATACATGAAAATGAAAAGCACTCTTATATTATTTGATGACATTAAAATTTAAGCATACAAAGTTAAGACAACAAACATGACTATTAGATTTTTTCATCTTTGATTAAATGGCGAATATTTCTTTTAAAATTCTCAAAGAAATTAGATATTTCATAGTGAGTGATATAATTTTCAGCAACATTTTTTGAAACAAAATTTGTTTCTTTTCCTTTATCATCTTTCTTTAAAGATGCTTGATAAAGATCAATCAAGTGCCTTGGGGCATGATAGGTACGTGACTAATGGACTTTACCACCACAACGGAAGCATTTGTTTTCTAATGTCTTATTCTGCCCATTATTTCTTTCTTTATTATCCCACTTCTAGTGAGATCTTTTCTTGTGAAAGTAATTTTTTTTCATTCCACAAAATTTTCTTTTACCAAAGCCTTGTCATTTACCACTTTTGGGATTATGGTTTGCCGTATTTACTTCAGGAAGTTGGGTGTTGGGCAGCTTCATGATTTCTCATGAGTAATTCATTATCTCTTTCTCCAAAAGAAGCCAAGAAATAAGTTTAGAATGAAAAAGACTACGGAACCAACACATTATGACCAATAGGGAGCCAACATATATTATGGATGATAAGTTATATAAATTTTGGATGATAACTTATTGTTGGATATATGAGTTACGGATGATAACTCATATAAACTTTGGATGATAACTTAATTATTGGCTCCCTAATGTTGGTTCTGTAGCATTGTTCGTTTAGAATATTTTGTAAATCCTCTTTTTCGATATTGCTGCTACAGGAGCACATTAGAGACATGGAAGGTTGTTAAAGTTTTCTCTAACATATCTTTATCAGTGATATTTTCCCTACATAATTCCATTCGTGAGGTAATTCGAAACATTACTGAATTATATTCACTTATGGATTTGAAATATTGTAAACGCAAATGTGTCAATTCATATCGGGCTTGAGGAAGTATCACCGTCTTTTGGTAATTACACCTTTTTTCAAGGTTCTTCCAAAAATCTGCAGGATCTTTTAATGTAAGTTATTCATTTTTTAAACCTTCGTCAAGATGACGGCGAAGAAAGATCATGATTTTTGCGCGATTCTTCTGGGACGCTTTATTATTGGCCATAATGGTGTCTCCAAGACACATTGAATCAAGATGAATCTCAACATCCAATATTTATAAGTAATTATTTCCTGATACATTAAGAGCATTAAATTCAAAGTAAGAAAGTTTTGACATAATGAAAGTTTAATACCTTGTGTCTTTAAAGCGATTTGATCAGAGTCTCGTGCTGATAATGTGTTGTAAAATAACGAGATAGAGTGAACAAGAGCTTTGCTATTAATATTGCTCACTATATCACAATTATAAACTCTTTTTTAAGCATAAAATACATCTTGATATGTATGTATGTGTTATCTCATAAACCTAAGATTCAAGTTCTATTTATAAAAAATAAATGAGATTATGCCAACTAACAAATTTATATTTCAAACTACAAATCTTACCAAATATAAAATTTATCTATAAATGTTAAAAATTAAGCCATCCATTTTTTAATTTACATGGATGAAAGATTTATAAAATCTTTGGACATCCACATGTATATTGCATGTATATCATAACAAGTATGTCGGATTAATAAACTCTAAAATCAGCAACTCGATCGTATATCTCATGCTATGGGCACATTCACATTCTCTTAACATAGCAATGTATCCATGGCTAGCCCTTGGTCATCAGAGCTCATTCCTTCACCTATGCAACAAGATAGCCAAAAGAGGGCACAGGATCACCTTCTTTGCACCCAAAACAGCACAATCCAACTTACTCTCCTTCAATCTTTATCCACATCACATCAAATTTGTCGCGGTCGCCGTTCCCCACGTCGAAGGCCTTCCACCGAATGCAGAAACCACTTCAGACGTTCCTTATCGTCTCTACCCACTCATCATGACAGCAATGGACTTAACCCAACCAGACATAGAAGCTCGTCTTTCAGAGCTTAAACCTGAACTTGTTTTCTATGATTTCACTCATTGGATGCCATCATTGGCAAAACGTTTGGGAATCAAGGCCATTCCTTATTGCACCATTAGTTCCGCCATGATTGGGTATACCGTGTCACCTTCAAGATTTGAAGAAGGACGAGACCAAACAATGAGTGATCTCATGAAGCCTCCTCCAGGGTACCCTGATTCATCTATCAAATTTCATGTCCATGAGGCACGAGCATTCGCTAACAAGCGGAAAGAGGTGTTTGGGAGCAATGTTCTTTTCTATGATCGTATGTTCATTTCCACGAGTGAAGCGGACGCGATAGGATTCAGAACTTGCAGGGAGATTGAAGTGGCTTACCTTGATTTCATAGAGGAACAGTTCAAGAAGCCTGTGATTCCTTCGGGACCTGTTATAGGAGAGAAACCGAACTCCTGTTTGGATGATAAATGGGTTTCTTGGCTTGGAGAATTCACACAAGGCTCAGTTGTTTATTGTTGTCTTGGGAGTGAATGCAGGTTGAGGCCAAACCTGTTTCAAGAATTGGTGTTGGGGCTTGAACTCACTGGCATGCCGTTTCTTGCTGGTTTGAAGCCCCCAATTGGGTTCGATTCGGTTGGAGACGCGCTACCCGAAGGGTTCGAAGAGAGGGTTAATGGAAGAGGGATTTTGTATGGAGGGTGGATCCAACAGCAGCTGATATTGGAACACCCTTGTGTTGGATGCTTCATTACGCATTGCAGATCGGGTTCTTTGTCAGAGGCATTGGTGAATGAGTGCCAATTGGTGCTGCTTCCAAATGTTGGTGACCAGATTCTGAATGCAAGAATGATGAGTAAGAATTTGCAAGTTGGTGTGGAAGTTGAGAAGGGTGAAGTAGATGGATTGTACACTAAGGAAAGTGTGAGTAAAGCTCTGAGTGTTGTGATGGATGATGAGAATGAGACAAGCAGAGTAATCAGAAGTAACCATGCTAAGATCAGAGACATGTTGCCTAATAAAGATTTAGAGTCCACGTATATTGATGCTTTCTGCAAGAAGCTTCATAAAATTGTAGACGAAAAGCATATGGTTCACTAATCAATAAGCAATTTAATTGAAATATGTTTCCTTGGGTTTTTTTTTTATGCCTGGAAGTTTATTTGAATTTCGAATTAATTATCCTATCAAGATTATGCATTGTGTGTACTTTACTATGAGTATTCAAAAAGAGTGGTTATTAGATGCTCTTGCAGTAATTAAATAAAAAAATTTACTCTCTTAACTTTATAATAATTGTATAGTGCTAGATATTAAACCAATATCAGCCAACAAGTTTAATAACAAATAAAAATTGTTTTAGATGATTTGCATGTATGAACTTCAGATGATTTGTATATATATGTGTTTTGAATGATCTATTTGTATAGGTTTTAGATAATTTATAAATATAGTTTCAAAGCCGTCAAAGCAAAGGAGAAGGGAGAAAGTAGCGATGGTTAACGTTGGTAATGTCATGGTTCGTAATCAATACTCTCTCTTATATATTAAATACATTAAAGGGTAAAATATTGTTTTTACCCCGTTTAGGGTAAATCCTGGACTAATTCCTAACACTTAAACCAACAGAAGCAGTGTTATTTACATATCCAGAATAATAATGTTCACTTTATTTATCCCAGAAGGGACTATGAATCCCATTCCGGAACCATGTATAAATTATATGGCAGCAATTCAAACATTGTAGGTCTTTTATTAATACAGGCTACAAACGTTGCATCTATTCTTAGCTACATTAATGTACCTAAGAATATTATTCCCACTTTCTTAAGAGACAAGAAAAATTAATTTGATCATATCCAGCATCATGTTGAAGTATATCTTACCCTTTTGCCACGAACAATATGAAGAAATTTGCACCAGCAACTAGTGTTGAGCAGAGGGCCATGCATTTGAACCGACCCAGTCGAATGCAATCGGACTCAAGAAGGCATCAGGAATACCAAAGGAACTAACCAAGGCAAGTGCATGCGGTCGAAGTTCAGTACAGAGTTTCAGCACTTCTTTCCGCACTGCAGCAGCATTCTCAGTCGACAAGTATCCATACCGAAGAAAAGCAGCATCTTCATCCACAGAAATCAAGGCATATAAGGACCTCAACAGACCCAAGACATCCTACAGAAGAGGCAAACACAGAAGTGTTAAATGGATCATCTTCACTTCTTTTTCTCAGAATCAAATTATCAGGAGAGAGTAAAGATTTACCTTCAATGAACCAGCTGGCACTTTCGACTCCACCTCGATGAAGGTTTTCAGTATTGCTCGTTCGGAGAAAGCTCTGCCCAAGTCCTCTGCAACTTGATAGCTCTGGTAGAACATACAAACTGTAAGGAAGTGAATCAATGAAAGAATAATTAACAAAACACGGTAGAGGGCTCACTAGATTGAAGGCAGACTCTTTGCTTTCTCCCTGAGCTTGATATTGTGAAACCTCGGCCGCAAAGCGTCCCAATAAGTCTCGCTCTCTTAGATGGAAGAGATCAAGCTGTAAAATTGAAAAAGGTAAGAAACAAAGAGAAGCTTAACCTGTTTATATAAAATTTCGACGGTTTCAGTAGAATATATACCTGAAATTCACTGCTCCTGAGAATAGAACTCGTTAGCTGAGATGGGAGGACAGGTGCAGGGTTGTTCATGTGTTCTAACCCCAAACCTCTAAATGGCTTCTTCTTGGTCTGACACACTATATATTCTCCAAGGAGGGCCTTGCTAATCTGACATCATATATACAGTGTAAATTTGGAAACAGAATAATTTAATGTTTTTCAACTCACTTATAAAATCATACATGTAAATTTGAATAAACAGAGAAAAGAAAAATTCTTCAATTTTCTAACCACTTGATGAAAAAGGCTCAGATACCAGATTCAGAAACCAATAAAAAGTTCACATTAAGTTTAAAGTAGGTTTTTCTCTCTGCAATGTCCATGTAAATTTCGACCAACTGATAAAGTTAGAAGGTGGTCTTTATTTTCTGAGAGTTGGACCTTACAGAAGCACAAATTATCTCTTTGCAATCAACTCTGTTGTAGGTGAAAGTCTTGTATACTTCTTTCTCTAATTTTATATTTAGCATAAAAACTCATCCTACCTGCTGCATCAGAACATTATTGTCCCCTTCAAATGTCGAATGCACATCAAATTCACCCTTGAAGGGACCGATACGATTTTCACTTTTAACGCCCTGTCCTCCGCAGGCTTCACGACATTCCTATTTTACACAACAAAACACCTTAGGCAGGTCTGTAGCATAATTCCATCAACCGAGTTATAATAGAAGTACTAAAAACCTGAAGTGTGCGCATATTATTCCATGTAAATGTAGCCTTATAAGCACTTGAAACAATATGGATTGCTTTGTTTGACTCAGGTGTTCTATTCACATACAACATTTTGAGCTCAAGTCCAGCAAAACTCATTGCATATCTGCAGAAAAGGGTAATGAAATGAACATAAAAAACTTAAACCTGCCTATCAAGATCCATTACATTTCTGCCAACAGTCAAACTATGGCAGTGACAATTTATCAAATTCCTAACCAATCATCCGAAATAAACAACATATAAGAGTGAACAATTCAGATGTTTATATCCTCACTTCTTCCAAATGCATGCTGTGTATACTGTATACTTGGTATAAAATTTCCCCAACATCCCCTTCTCTAAAATACCCTTCTTTCATATAATTATTTTGATATTCCTAATACTTTAACCCAATACAATTTTATGGCAGAATACCTGTAGCATATATATTGAAAATATCAAAATATTAATTACCTAAGTCAACTCATGATCTTGACAAAAAAATAAATAAATAAATAAATGCACTAGAAGGCATCAGCCTGAAATATGTGGGATAAATGCCCAAGGCAAAAGCACAATACCTAAATTCCAGGTTCTTAAAAGGCTAGAATTGTTTTGTAGACAGAGCAAATAGATAACAAAATGCTCATAAGTAGAAAACTTACATCTTTGCAAGTAAGGGTAGCAGACGCTGCTGATGACTTGGGTAATCAAGCAACAGAACTTCAGGTCCGTTTGGTGTCATAGAAAAGGCTCGCCTTGTCAATGCATATCTTATAGCAATGGATAAACCAATCTATCAATAGTAAATAAAAGGAAAGATATGTGATGCAGATTAGCTATGAATCCATTAACTATACAGCAAACAAAAGAGAAAAATGTAATCGTTCCATGGAATAATCATAAAAGTACCTTAGAGATGTAAACAGCACTAGAGGCAATAGTTACACGGCCAGAGGTCAAAGGGGCTAAAAATGCTGCAAACCTCTGGAGCAGTAATGACATATAATGAAAGTCATGAGAAAAATTTTCCAAAGTGAATAAAGTAAAGCATAGACACATGGACACAACGCCATGACGTCTTATGATCAATGTAGCCAACCCCACTTAGGGGAAAAGGCTTTGTTAAGGAGAATAAAGAAAAGCAAACTAAATGAAGAGATATGATGAAACTATCACCTGATCTACATTTTTTATTGAACTCAAATATTCACCTCTTGGTGAAACATCAGCCACGGAATTCAACAAATTCTCTCTTGGTATTCTTACATTGTCAAACCTGAAGTTGCATGTCTAAAACTATTTAGTATAATCACTAAATCAAATAAATAAATGATTTTAGTTTTCAGGTATAAAACAGTTTGAAAATGTGTACATTACCAGATGCGGCCATTATCAACTCCATTTAATCCAATTTTGTGACCACACTCAGCTATGCGGATGTTTGGGCATACATTTCCACTTGAATCCCGGATTGGGCAAATAAATGCATGCACCCCTTGATTGCCTCCATTTATGTAGAGCTGTGAAAAGACTATAGTGTGTGTTGCATGCTGCATATAAAAGTGAAAGTATGTTAAAATTATGCATATAAAATTGAAGCAAAAGAAAGACGAAACCATCAAATTAACCTCACAATGACCTCAAAAGAAGAAAATTTCAGCGTCCTGAGTCCTTACATTTGCTGCACCACCAATCCAGTACTTCTGTGCCGATTCACATGGAGTATTGATGACAAATTCTCCAGATCTCGAATCATAAGTAGTTACTGTTTCGACTCCCCGCACCTGTGTAAATTAGTCTAGAAAGAATTAATAGAAGTGATAAGGCAAAGCAGAATAGAATGAAGGAATGAATGTGGCCTTTCAACCCGAAACTTATTGAGAAACATACATTACTTCCATGTCCCAACTCGGTCATAGCAAAACAACCCTTCAACTCATAGTTTTCAGTAGCTCTCAGCCACTTGTCGTGATGCCGCTTTGTTCCAAGAAATTTTACAGCCCCTCCCCTTAAAGAAAACATGCACAAGTGGGATAAGCAAAACTGTTTATAAATTATATGTTGTATTTTTGGAGTACAAGTATTGTCTTTTATTTCTGTTTTTCTTTCTTCTTTTTCTTTCTTTTTCCTCCATAACATTCTTGCCAAACGATAAACAAAATATAAAACAAGGCTTTGATTCAGTAATGTAGGAAGACCATCAAATTCTCTTTGGTTGAGTAAAATGCTCTGCCAGAAAGAGATTAACAGGTAAATCTGTATGAAAAGGTGATTACTTCCTTTTTGAAAAAATGAAAATTACTTGAGTGATAATTTAACCACTCTCAGTGAGTTCAAGTGATTGACTTTGTGACATAAATCAAGAGTCTGCTATGTTTCCACCCCTCTCCAAAATGACAAAACCAAAAGTTTCTATCCACCCTCCTTCACAAATTCTTCAACTCCCGTGCTTACATCCAAGCACAAAAAACAAACAAAAATGTAGAAAAAGAAAATAAATTTTGAATATGTTCAAAACACATTAAACACACACACATTCATAGGAAGAAATTACTGCTAATTAAGTTCATCCTTAAACCATGAAATTGGAGAAACTATAACCTACTCCAATATAATACAAACACTCTAAATGAGGCAATTTGATCAAACAATTATTTAAAATTTAATCTAAACCCACCCATAAGTCTCCCAACCAACTTCCAGACATACTAAAATTCTAGCAAACTATACATCACACATATCGCCATGTTACTAAAAATAATTAACTTTTCAATATCAAAATAAAGAATTTGCAGAAGACAACTTTTTTCCAAACTGAAGCCGTTGGACAGAGGCACAATGTGCAAACGTCTAATTTTGCAATTGAAATTTCTACTGTGGCCTAATTGTAATTATTCATAAATTATGAATGATTTGACCTATGCTAAAGCGAGATGGGAGCATTAGATTAAGAGAAAGAGATAAGATAGTCCTCCCTCGGCCCATTTTGGACCACATACAGTTTATCTCTTAAAGAAAAATCTCGATCAAGGTGATTGTCTGAAAGGAGGTGAAAAAGAGAGAAACCAGTCTTCAAATTCAACTCTATTCAAATCAAATATAATTATGGCAGCTAAATCACAACCTTCAAGATCCTATTTAACATTCTCCACCGCAACAACACAGAATTACAGAACTTTTGGTAATAGAACTACACCATGTCATCATGAATGGTTAATATATATATGTAACAGAATTTTCACTCCATTTATTCATTCAATGCAGTTACTACACGAAGAAGGTGATTATATACATACCACAAGAAGATATGGACACCGATCTTGACGGCGAGAGAGTGATCGTACATGGAGATGACCTCATGAAGGGCGAGCTTCCTGAGCTCTTCTTGAGGGCCATCGCCGGTGAGCCAACCCCTAAAGACGCCGCGATCGAGGAGGTAACCGATGCGGCGCATGGTCTCCTCGCGCTGCTGCTCCATGGTGTGGTTATAGTCGACGGAGACGAAGACGCGGCCACCGCGCTCTTGGCGATTGAAGAGAGGGCTCTGAACGATGAGGCCGAAGAGCCAGTCGCGGTCGTCGAGGTTGTGGCCGTCGAGGAGAGAGCGCATCACGTAGGTGTCGAAGGAGACTGGATTGGAGGAGGAGAGCTCCGGAGGGGCGTAGCTGAGGCAGTTGGAAGGGGAAAGGTGGGCCGTCGTTGTGTGAGGGCGGGGGAGGAGGTGATTCGAGAGAACTTCGGTTCGGCGGGAAGCGCGGCGGTTATCGTTGTCCATGGCGGGGAGTTGTAGGTGGATTTTGATTTGTTATTTGTTATCGGAAAGTGTGTTTTGGGGAAAGTGAGAATGAGGACAGTTGGGAGCACGTGGATTTTATATTAAGACATGATGTTTGGATTTGGATAAGAAAGACGTATACAAGTGAATGTTTTGTTTTTGTTTGTTTGAAGAGTTCAATAGTTATAGTTTGGTAATCACATTCTTGATTCACATATGTAATTATAATTTTTTTTTACTTTGAATTTTGTTTGTATTTATTAATTATAACAAGTAACCAACAAAAATTCAGCCAACAATTTAAATTAAATATTCTATTCTTTTAGGTTTCGGATATTCTATTTCTTTAGATTTTAGATGTTTTGTTGGTTGTTTTAGGTTTCAGATGTTCTTTTTTTTAAAAAGTTATAGATATTCTATTTCTTTAGATTATGGATGTTCTATAAATAGAAGTTAAGAATGTTCTATTTTTTGTTGGCTGATTGGTGGTTAAAAAAATATTGATTACCTATACTTTTCCTAATTCTAATTGAATTAAACGTATAGTATGGACAACCAAAAAAAACGTATAGTATTAAATTATTAAATGTTATAAATATATAATTACGAACATTATAGGTCAAGAGAAAGTTTTGGTAACCTATAATTTTTGGAGTCTATATAAGTCTCCATCAAAATCATAACTCTAGTCTCTTCTTTCTGCCCCACCACTACTGCCACCTATGTCGTCGCCTCTTCTTCTTCTGGATGGTGCAGACGGTCAAGCATGTGAGGTGCTTCTAGGTTGTTGCTCCCAATCCAAGACGCAATATCCTTTTTGTAGAGAGCATAGCACCTTCATCAGCTTTGATAATGGTGTCAAACACACCAAGCTCAACAACGAATTTCACTACAAGTGAAACCAAATCAAGACCAAGCTATTTACATGGCTAAACTGCAGTTGTCTTCTTCTTCCTCCCTTTTATATTTGGATTTAAAATAATTGATACACTTGATTCCAATGAAATATTCATTTTCCATCTTGATTTTAAAGCTTTTATTATGAGCACAACTAGATTTAGTGGATGAATTAGAGCAGTTTTAGATCACATGGTCATTGTAGTTCGTGGTCGTGGTGGTCAGGGGCGAAGGATAGTACATGGAAGGGACAACCTCCTCCCCCCAATTAATAAATTTTACTTGTAAAATTTCTAATTTTCTAACTTGGCCTTCCTCTTTTTATCATCTCTATTAAGTTGTATTTTTATGCTGGCCCCCTTTAAAAAAATACTTCTGACTCATATATTATATTGGTGATCACTTTTATTTTGTTTGGATAATAACAGTTTTCAATTTCAGATGATAACTTACTGGTTCTCTAACACTAGTTCCATAGCATTGTTGTTAAGTTAAATATGATAACTTTAAAATGTGATTGTTTATCATTACTCTTTATTCTTTGTCTTTATATTTAAAAAGGTTTAGTGAAAAAATTATTTTTAAAATTAATTTTTTTAATTATTTTTTATGTGTTTTTCTTTTTTTACTAAAATGTGTACTAGAAATTTTTGTTGAGTATAAACTAATTAATTTGTTGGGCAAATGATTGAAATAAAATAAAAG
>JASCZI010272973.1:5437-20041 GCA_036250425.1 Stylosanthes scabra | reverse complement strand
CCATTAATCCTCGTGGGATCGATACTCCACTTAATTGTGGTATATTACTTGATACGATTCGGTATACTTGCCGAGATTGTAGGGTTGCACAAAATCCGCATCAGAAACCCAACAAGAAAATACCAATCCTACCACTAATGATAATGAGATTGGCGGCAAGTTTAGGGCAAAAAACCCAACTCCAATCATTTTACTCAAGGGATTGGCTAGTCTCTCAGTCAACATTACCCAGGAGAATGGGGAAGGGATGAAGACGAAGTATAGATCATTATATAATTGTTGTCAAGACTAATATAATATAGAACCAATGCTAGACAACAATGAAATTGATAAATCTGCTAACAATTTTATCAATAAAGTTACTTCATCAAGTGCAGGTGAGGATAACGAATTTGATCAAATCTCATGTTATTTCTCTAATGAAGAAATTCCTACTTCTGCTAGTGCTATCAAGAAGCAATTGTTGAAACAACTTGCAAGAAACAAGCATGGTGGTAGAAGAGTGTTAGGAGTTAAAAGGTTGACAGAAGGAGTACTAAAGGATTCGAGAATGAAAAAGAGTTGTCATACAGATAGGAATGACAACAGGTATTCATAGGGTGGGAATATGTCCCTGTCACGCGCCCCCAAATTTGTCCCGCGCTCCCGCTCCATACCCGTGACGAGTAACATCGGCCCCATATCTGCTGGGATTTGGATATTAACGAATATGATTCTTAAAATTTAGCAAAAATAAAAAAAAAAATTTAATTCGAATAAGTAACAAAATATTCATAAATAGCATTTAAAATTAGTAAATTTGTTATGAAATATTGTATTGGTTATTAATCTAAAAAAAATACAACTGAACATTTAAAAATATGAAAATTAATCATAAAAAATAATAAAAATTGATCATTTAAAATATTAAGAATAATCATTTAAATTTGAGAAAAGAAATATTGACAAGTATTGTTCAGATTACCAAATTTTTTTGTTTTTGTGATGGGTAATTACTTATATTACATTATCCTTATCCCTATTATATTGAAAGAGATCTCGTGTTCAGTCTTGCCTAGAAAAAAAACCAATTATTTTAGATGATCTTTTGTTGACGTTACTTTTCGTAATTAAATCACCTGGAAAATTACTATATCAAAATTAAATTCCTCGAATATCAGCTATGGATAAAAGGTCCTTGGAAGAGATAGTGACGACAAGTGGTAAGAGCCACAAAGTGACAAAATCCATTTCTCCACTTTCAAGGCTCACTTAATAGTTAATACTTAATAATATCCGTCTCTGTCATTCATAACTCGTTCGTATATTCTAGTTTTTCCCATGTCCAACTGCAACGTGCTTTTACTTCCTTCTTCTAATATTTCTTTGGTTTCTTCGCGAATTGACGAATTTTTCTGACTCAACATTCACAAATGTCGACGATTCCTCTAACCTATTCCACCCACGCGCTTCCTCTCTTCTCTTCTCGCTACACCACCAACACCTTTGCCAGGATCCAACCTTCTATACGACGTCGTTTTTGTGTTTACTGCCATGTTGACTCTAAGGTATTTCTTTCTTCCCTGTTTTTCTTCTAACAATTTGAGTCAACCTTTGGGACCATTTTCTGTGTTTTTTCATGATTTTATCCACTTTTTTCTTTTCCCTTGAAAAAAAGGAAAGAAAAATTCAATATAAAAGCTTTGTTGAGCTTCAAAAGTCTGTGAAATTTGGTACACCTGTCTTTACAATTTACAGGTTATTATGATTGATTGTGCTGATTCACATGTTGTATCTTGTTGAATTATTTAGTTATTTTCTCAATATTATGGTATTTCTTTTAGTCTTGAACTGGATGGCATTTTTGCTGGTTTTAGGACTTGGATGCCGACGCAGTAAGTGTGGAGGTTTCTATTCTGATATGAAAATTCCATTTACGTATTATCATGATTGATTTCGCGGGTTGAAAAATGCAATATCATAGTAATTTATTTAGGGAGAAATCAGTAATCTCTAAAAAAGTTTGGCAACCATTCTAAGTACACAAAAAAATCAGACACCAAATCAATCAGTGAAATACAAAATATACATTGAAAGTGCGTGAAACTGCACATATATTTATATGCAAATACATGGTGGCTGATCTTTTTGTGTTGCAAGGTAATTCTGGAGATTTAGATTCTGGTGTGTAAATTGCAGTTATTAATTGTCCTGATTGTTTGATTTATTTTCTTCCAACTACAAACTTCTCCATGTAGACAAAGGAAGTACAGATAAGAAGGTGCTCCCCTTTACTAGAAAGTTCACTTCTTTCTGCGAATGGCGTGGTCGCCTCAGATGAGTGGAAAGCTATTCCTGACATTTGGAGATCCTCTGCCGAGAAGTACGGTGATAAAGTAGCCTTAATAGATCCATATCATGATCCTCCTTCAACAATGACCTATAAACAGGTAATTATTTATTTTGAATAGTTTGTTGCTTTCATATACTGGAAATTTTGGTCATATGTACTACTATGTATTGGTGTCCTAGTACTATTTTTTAGTCTGAAAAGAAGTGTTTGGTTTTCCTTGATGGCATGGAAAAATTCCGATTTCAGTTGTGGAAATTGGAATTGATTCATGATTAGTATATGTGTAATATCTGGAGGAAGTTCTTTATGGCAATAACCATTTCTTATGCTAACAATTTGGAAAAGAACTATTGAACATCAACATTATATTGCCACATCACAAACCATA
The DNA here is from genome assembly GCA_036250425.1 of Stylosanthes scabra. Classification (NCBI taxonomy): domain Eukaryota; kingdom Viridiplantae; phylum Streptophyta; class Magnoliopsida; order Fabales; family Fabaceae; genus Stylosanthes; species Stylosanthes scabra. The sequence goes on along the minus strand of JASCZI010272973.1, from coordinate 17,321 downwards.
GTTTTAGAGGAGATGTTTAGATTCAAATGTTCTGGTTTTCCAATAAACTTTCTTGCTGTCCTTGCAACACTTAACTAGTTGGCTGTCGTTTGTCCAGTCTACGCTACTTTGTTGGCGATTTCCAGATTCTCTACTCATAACCAGACTGCCTAAACCAGGATTCTATTATCTTTACTATAGCAGGTGCCTACTTCTCTTTTTCCCAATGTGTCCATTCAAATATACTGACCTTCTCATCTCATCACATAAGGTGTTCGCATTTTCTTGCGCCTCCTCCGAAAACACTTGAGTAGTTGACAATGTTTTAAGACTCTGCTCTTATACTATCTAATAACTTCATAAAGAATATGAATATGATTGTTTTCAATAATTAATTGTTGAATTATGCTATGTAATTATGCTGATGTTATGTGGTGCACGATATAATTTTCATAAGAGAACATTTTACTTTTTATCTATCAATGATGGAGCGTGATTATATTTCAAAATCATTAGAGTTATGAGACTGATGTTCATTGAATCATTGTTAATGTTTTCCATTCCTATTTAAAGCAATTTTGGAAACTTATCCAGTGAATTTTCATTCAGTGGTATGCTATTCTGATTCTCTATTTACTTTCTTACATTTTCATTTCATATCAAATGTTTCAGTTGGAGGAAGCAATATTGAATTTTGCTCAAGGCTTGAGAGTGCTTGGAATTAAACCAGAGGAGAAGATTGCACTTTTTGCTGATAATTCATGTCGCTGGCTCGTAGCAGATCAAGGTGTGTGAACTTTATGTATTCTTTTTCTTTATGAGTTCAAAGTTTATTTTTTATTTACTCTTAGTGTAGTGTTGCTCCTCTTGTTCAAAATAAATTTGAAAAAGGAAGGGGAAAAAGAAACTAATCTTGGCATTATTAACATTTTAAAAGCACAATTTGTGAAGTGCCATCCTTTATTTAAAATTGCTTATTTTGTGAAACTTTCCTTCTTTGTTTCTGATTCTGTAAAACGAGCACTACTATTGTTTCTATATAAAAATTGTCAATAGGAGGTTTTCATGTTACTTCTGATGCAGTTGTCATTACCGAAGTTTTCATTTCTGTAGTATTTTTTTTAGACGATAACAACAGGCTACAGGCCAAACACTTTACTTACTAGACATTGTTTTACAATTTGTGTGAGTTCTCAATTAACTTTGTTTGTGTTATATGTAAGAAGTTGACGGGGAGTGTGAAATATGAATAGGCATGGGGCATGGGGCATGACGATGTGTACCCAATATGTGGTGATGTGTACCCGATATATGGTGTCAAGTATTTCCAATTCCTAAGGCTAGATGGTTGTAATCATTATTTATTTTCTTTTTTATGACATTGATGCTATGTTTTTAGTCTAGGCATGATGGCAAGTGGAGCAATCAATGTTGTAAGGGGCTCAAGATCATCAATTGAAGAGCTGTTTCAAATATACGAACACTCTGAAAGGTTTGATTAATACTTCCATGTCCTACAATTTTGAAAATATGGTGTGTCTGTTTCTATATTAGTGTTTATGCTTCATAGTTGTATTATATCTAAATTGTATGAGTTTGTTGAATACAGGATTATTTTTATTTTGGTTTTTTGTTTTTTTCTCGTCTTAATGGTTGAGACCCAAGCTTCCTTCCATTTTAGGGGGGACAACAAACTTCCCAATTCACCCAATGATCCCAGTTTGCATCCAAAGCACTATACCAAAGAAAGTTCCTCATAATCTTTTCAATTGGCCATTCTCACTGGAATATGGAACAAGGATAAGAAGTACAGTCGAGTGTTGGAGAAGCATGACTGAATGAGATTGATACGATGACCTAAAAAAAATAGGCCCCTTTCTAGATTCCCAAATGTTTAGATTTTTTTAACATTAGGATCCTAAAGGAAATAGATCTAGGATTGTCACACGGCAGATCACCTAGATAAACAAGAGGCCATTCCAAAATAGGACACCTTGCCATAGATGCAAAATCAGAAAGGTCATGAGGAATTATATTTATCTCAGATAAATCACTCTTGGACATGTTGATCTTTAAACCAGAGGATAACTCAAAACATTGAAAAATAGAGAGAAGATTCATAACATGCTCATTTTCCAAGAACAAGATGGAGTCATTAGCAAACCTACAAATCGAAAATTACAGTCCCATTAAACATACTTGTTCTTTGCCTATGATGGTGATTTGGTACTGTTAATGGTTTTTTTATTAGTTTTATATATTATATTGAATATCCGGTATACTTATTGATGACTCAATAGAAAGTAGCTGACTTTTGCTGCATTCAGTGTTGCACTAGCTGTGGACACACCTGAAATGTTTAATAGGATTGCAAAATCATTCTATGCAAAGGCTTCCATGAGATATATTATTTTGCTTTGGGGAGACAAATCATCCCTGTTTAGTGAAGGAAAAATGGAGGTGCCAGTCTTCACATTCACAGAAGTCATTGACTTGGGACGTGAAAGTCGCATGGCATTGATTGATTCTCTTGACAGTGGTATGGGGCCTAGATCCTGCTCTAAATCCTACAAAATCTAATTGTTTATATTGCTAAAACCTTTTGTTTATTGAGAAAATAAGGAAACACAAGAAGTCCAAAACAGTTACTAAACAAGAGTTGGGTTGGGGAGGAGGAAGAAAAATGAACGATAAGAGAGTTTGAGCTAGCAATGATTTATCTTCTCTTTGATGTGATTACAGATGAGCAATTTAAGTATGAAGCAATTAAGTCTGATGATATTGCTACTCTTGTATACACAAGTGGAACAACTGGAAATCCAAAAGGTGTTATGCTTACTCATGAGAATCTTTTGCATCAGGTTTGATTTTTATTCTATTGAAAAATTTGTTGCAGAAAATTATACATCTCGATGAGCTTCGTAGATGTAGGGTTATGTATTGGGGTGTTGATCCAAAAATCTGTTGTGTTTACTTGTGCATGAATTATATTTCTTTTTGAAGCATGATAGAGAGATGTTCCTCTCACTGAATATACTTGCGATATGACCTTGGAATCTAGCTAAAATTAGGGTGGGGACAGTCAACACGCATTTTGCTGCAACCAACAGTCGTTGTAGTCAACCCGTCTATCTTTCACCCGCACACAAATACCATTGTCATCGACTAGCATATTGTGCTTTGACATTATTATGGTTTTCTTTTTGAGAAGAATACAGATGTTCTCTCTGAGTACTGGAGTATGTTTTGTTTATTTCATTTACCATGTGGCAATGATAAGTTTCACTTGGTTTTATGTGAATATAATTATAAATATTTCATTGATACTATATATCATTTTTAATGAATTTCTAGGTTAAAAACTTATGGGATATTGTCCCTGCTGAAGTTGGGGATAGATTTCTAAGCATGCTCCCTCCTTGGCATGCATATGAAAGAGCTTCTGAGTATTTCATTTTCTCGTGCGGTGTTGAACAAGTATACACAACTGTGAAAAACTTAAAGGTATATCTACTTTAATCAGATGTTTCATGTATTGTCTGTGATAATGAAATCGAAAACATATTGCGTCATGTATTAATCCTGTAGTTTCTTCTCTTCTAGGATGATTTGAAGCGTTATCAACCACATTACTTGATTTCTGTTCCTCTAGTTTATCAAACATTATACAGGTAAACCCTATCCCTATGAATTGTGAATACCTATTTTCATTGATGATCTATTCTAGGGTATGGCATGTTGAAAACGAGTTAATTTTAGGGATAGTTCTGGTGTTAAATGTATTATATTCAAAACCACTATAGTCCAAATGATCATAAATCTAGTTCTTGCTAATGCCTAATATGCTGAAGGAAAAGAAAACTAAACAATCCTGCAATTTATATGTTTGAATAATTAAACCCCATATTCAATTGCTAATAGAAACTACGAAGCAATCTAACCAAGAAAATGAAGTTCCTTCTTTTATCTAAAGAAGAAAATAGAAAACTGGAAGGTAGAAAAGGAATTCGTTTCCAAGTACTTATGGTGAATTTCTAGCATTCATGAGAAAATTATTTAAGTGGGACAATGCTTTGATGTTGCTCATGAAGATTGAGTAGAGGTTATTAAGTGAATTTGGGTTGGGTTTGAAAAAAAGAAACTGTAATTTTGGTATTTTGATGGTAAACTTTTTGCTACTACTTTTCCCTCTTGCTTTTAGTTGTAGGTAAGTGTCAGATTAACCTACGTCTTTGATGTTTGTGTTTTGGTTTGTCTCTAGTTTTGCAGTTTATGTTTGATCCTCACTACTACCACCTATCTGTTATTTTGGTCATTGAGGAGTTAAGAGGATATTTCTTTTGACCCTTTTCTATAAACAAATTTATCTCTTTTAGTACACCGGTGCATAGAGATTCATCATTAGACATGTTTAGTTCACTCAACCTTTCATGATTATCTTATCATTAGTGCCTCTGAGAAGAAAACTTCTGTGCCAAAAGATCTTTTTAACCAAAGAGGACAGGGTGAGAGAAGAGAATTGTAATGCTACTGGATTGTAAAATTTATTTATCATATGTTCTGTTTTTCCTATTAGAAGGTTTATGTATCTCACAAACATGACTTCTATTGATATTGTACCTTCTGCAGTGGCATCCAGAAGCAGATATCTACAAGCTCCCTAATCAGAAAGCTCGTAGCACTCACATTCATTAGGATCAGCTTAGCATACATGGAGTGTAAGCGGATTTATGAGGTTGGATCTTTAGTTCTCACTGTGTGGTCTCTTTAACATTGACATGAATTCACTTGCATTTAGTGATATCTTACCACATAATGTGTTTTAGAGCAAACACTTAGTCTTGCTCTTCAATTCATTAAATATATTCATAAAAATGTTGGTTGACATTGTTATTCTAAGAACATTCCCACAATGACCAGTCCTATGCATTACACAAGTCTTTTTCCAGCTCTGTTCCGTTTTTGGGAAAATATGAAAAGATTATGGGCTGTTTAGTGGGTTGACCCAGATAATAATAGAAAGATGTTTGGACCGAATTTTGTTGCATAACATTGTATGTGCTGCCACTGAATTAATACTCTTTTTTTTTGAAAAAAAATAAAGAAATAAAGAAAAGATACTACTGGTAAGATGAGGCACAACCAAATAGAAATTCGTCCAAGCACCTGCAAATCACCTAATCATATCATATGTCGTTAAGAACCATTTCTTTCCTGAACATCATTCACGAGATAGTGCATGATCATTTGTGGCTTGAGAAAAATCATGTTTTCTATCTTTTTATTTTGGCTTGAAACATAATAATGGATGGATGCAGCTCTAAGTGTGCTTTGTGAAGGATTGAATAAGTCAATAACTGGTATAGTAGAAATGTGCAATCATTTTTTCATTTTTCTTTTGCCCCCATTTTACTCACTAATTTTATTTATGTGTACAGTGCACTTTTTTCTTCATCAGATCAAGAATATATACGAAATAATTCTACTTCTCCCCAAATATATATATTTTTTTTTCTCTAATATGCTCTGATAATGTTTGTAGGGTAAATGCCTAACAAAGAATCAGAAGCAGCCTTCTTATCTCTATTCAACATTGGAATGGTTGTGGGCAAGAGTAGTTGCTGCAATAATACTTCCAATTCATATGTTGGCAAAGAAAGTGGTCTACAGTAAAATCCATTCAGCTATTGGAATATCAAAAGTGTGTTATTTTATCTTTATTTAAATTTGATTATTTTTCAAGCTGTATCATATTTCTGATTGTTCCTTGCATTAAGTTTTGAGAAAATATTTCTAGTTTATGTTTCCAATGAGTACCTTGCCAACTGGTTGAAGTAATTTAAAGGGGGCTTTGAGTCATTAAGTCATTATTTATGTTTTTTGGAATGTTTCTGCTCATAACAAGTGAAGCTTCTGGCACTCTGCAGGCTGGAATAAGTGGTGGTGGAAGCTTACCTGTTCATGTTGACAAATTTTTTGAGGTTTGGTATTACACCTATTTAACTAGTAAGCGGGATATTCTTTGGTATTGTTGTAACGTTGTTGTGCTTCTTCTTCTTGGGTTTCAAATGCATACAGGCTATTGGTGTAAAAGTGCAGAATGGATATGGTTTAACAGAAACTTCACCAGTTGTTGCTGCTCGGCGACCTGAATATAATGTAAGCATCATAATATCAATTCTATAATATTGTCATTGTCTTTTCAAGCATATCGCTGGTGCTTTCTGTTAAAAATTATTACTTGTAAAATGGTTAAACTTGCTGTTTTTCTAAACAAGCTATTTTAGGTAATCTGTGTTCTTTCCCTCTGACTTACAGTATATCTGTCTGTCCATCTTTTTCTCCTCAATTTGGAGGATTGAGGGGGAAATAGTATATATTGAGAATCGATTTTTTTTTTTTAGGAAAGGAAAGGCTAAATGAAATAAAATGTAGTGTGTCAACACGCCTTTTATGTGTTTTCTCTTCACTTTTATTTATTCTATTTCTGATAAGATGCCTTACCTAATCCCTATTCTAAGCAGAGTATATATGTTTCTATTAATAGCATAATTTGCATTCTTCTAATTAGTTTTATCTGAAAAGGTCATAGATTTAATTGTTTGAAGGTTATTGGATCTATTGGGCATCCAATAAGGCATACAAAAATCAAAGTTGTAGATTGTGAGACTGGTGAAGTTCTTCCGCCTGGTTCAAAGGGAAGTTTGAAAGTCAACGGCCCACCAGTGATGAAGGGATACTACAAGGTAATAATCTTTGCCAGAATGCAAGTCTACATGTGTGCCAAATGTCGGGTGTGTTCGACTGGAAAAACAATGATATAGTGTAGGCTACACTGTGTAGCTACTTTTAATTAGTGCGCTATTTTTTTACACAAAGCTAGTATAACTAGCTGGTGAAAAGCACTAGAGAAACTTTTTTCCCCAAGGTTTAGAATTTATTTACATAGTGAAGTTTTATGAAAATTCGTCTTTTATTTTAAAATAAAAATAAAAAAGAAAGAAGAAAAACCCGTTAAAAGCATGAATATTACAGTTATTTCTTGAGTATGTAAAATACTTACTTTGCACTGGGGAGTTTTTTTAATTTATTATTTGGAAATATTAAATTTTCTTCCAATATGTTCACATCGATCAAAAGTACTGCCCACCTAAGAGCTTGGCATCATGGAACGTGATCTGATTGACATATGCTTGGTCAAGTTGTGACAAAAGGTCTTATTCTTATGTCAGAATCCTTCAGCTACGAATCAGGCCGTGGATGGAGATGGCTGGCTGAATACTGGTGATATAGGTTGGATTGTTCCCCATCATTCAACTGGGCGGAGTCGTAATTCTGGTGGTGCTATAGTTCTGGAAGGTCGTGCTAAAGACACTATTGTGCTTTCAACAGGTAGGCCAGTAGTCCATGTTTTTTTGAACTGGTCCATTTGAGCCTGTGTGACAGTGTGAGTGTGTCTTGTTACTTAGAAATTTTATAATCCCACTCATTACAATGTTACATGTTTACTGTGTGGTTTTGAGAGTTTCTTCCCTTTTCTTTAAACTTTTTTTATAACCATGGATTGCAACTATGTGCTTTCTTACGGCATAAACATCATGATGAAAGTTGTTAATTGCTTTTCCTCTTTCGTTTACCTACTAACAAATTGTTTGGTCAAGAGTAGGGGAAAATGTTGAACCAGGCGAACTTGAAGAAGCTGCCATGAAAAGTATCCTCATACAACAAATTGTCGTTATTGGCCAGGTGAATTTGAGCCTTAATGTCTTCAAGCTCTTATAACTGACTGCTTATATTTAACCATATTCATGGATTCTCATATTCCAAAATGAAATAATCTTACAAATTTGGTAATGAGTGTTTTAACTTACAGGATAAGCGGCGTCTTGGAGCTATAATTGTTCCTAACAAAGAAGAAGTCCTAAAAGTGGCAAGGGAATTGTCAATTATAGATTCAAACAGTTCAGATGTCAGTCAGGAAACAGTGACCAGCCTATTATATAAAGAATTGAAAACATGGTAAGACCTTGTCTCACTAATAGAGAATTTAATCCCATACACGTATAGGGACTCCATAATAGGTTTTTGGTCTATGAAACATTGGCACCTTTACAAAAGAGACTTAAAATAGCATCACATTTATGTGTATATAATTTAAGATTCATACATTTTCATAAATGTCAAACTTAAAATTTTTACTGATTTTCTTGGTTTATGTCATTCATGTATAAACTTAACAATTCTAGCTCATTTGAAAATCTTATAACATTAATTTTATTGACATTTTCGACCCTATTTACACTATGCATAACCGTGTTTGAAGCTTTTTCCAAGTAATAGACGAAAAAAATAAATAAAAAAATATTGCCAAACGCGAAATATACAGATGTCACATGTCACTTGGTTTAGTGTTTAATGTTTAGGGTCGACTAATAAGCAAAGAGGAATATAAACAAAAAAATCATCCTTTGCCTATTCAACAACTTGTTTGGCCTCTATATTTGTGTTGATTATTTATTTGTTTTTCTTTAAATATGCAGGACATCTGATTTTCCATTTCAAATTGGGCCAATTCTTCTCGTTGATGATCCCTTTACGGTTAGATTAACTTCATAGTAGCAGTATTTGTTTATGTTTTGTGCGCAACAGAATTGACATCTTTGACTAATCTTTCACTTAAATGACAGATTGATAATGGGCTAATGACACCCACCATGAAAATCCGAAGGGATAGAGTTGTGGCTCAATACAGTGATCAAATAGAAAACCTATACAATTGAAAAACTTAAATGGTGTGCTATGAGTGTTTGCCAAAGACTGTTGTAAAAATCCTAAGTTATTCTCCCTGTGTGACAATGTAACAATTCAATAAATAATAAGAGCAATGCTAGATGTACAAGCATTTTTGCCAACCAAGTTGGTCCTACCCTAACAAAAACTACTTACATTAGTAGCAAGAGGAGGAGGAGGAGGAAACATATAGGTAAAAGACTTGGTTGGGCTTGGTTACAAAAATAATTTGTACACCTAGCAATTTTCAAATAATAATACTTACAGATATCACAGGCATTGTATAATATCATCCATTTGTTTTGCTGTTCTGTTTCTCCCCTTCTTTTTTTATTTTTGGGTCAAGCTTTCTTTTTAATTTTTATTATGAATCAATGGCTAGGTTAAATGTTATTCTTTTTGGTTCTATGATTGAAAATTTCTTTGATGAGATGACTTATATGAGTCATAACAGGGCTAGTTTGAGAAAACCAGGTTTCTACCATAAGGAGTGTTAAAGAGTTTCTCAAGGGAAATAAGAATAAAAAACTACAGTTATAAATAAATGGTTGAATCTCCATCCAAAAAAAAAAAGAATGGTTGAATAAAAGTTGGATAAGCTATTATGTAAACTAACAAGTACTGTTGGAGGTTATGCATATATTTTTTTTTATGTATATAGGTCGATAAGTCATATTTATTGGAAACGTTAACGTGCTTCATTGTGTATGGTAATTCAGTAATTTTAGTTGTTGACTATGCTAATTTTATTATTAAGTGGCTAAAATAATTGTATTACTATACACCATGCAGCAACTAAAATGCATCCATATTTATATATGCTTTAGTTAGAAGTTAGTTGGATAGATAACACAATTGAAGGACACCAGGCAGTTTTACGTAGATAAGTTTTTTCACATGTACTTTCCTTACTTGTGATGTAAGTAAAGCAATCTGAGTTCTTCAATTTTCTGCTTCTTTGGTCACATGAACAATTCCAATATGGTATCGGAACTATCTCTGTAAGAGGGACCTCTGCTGTGTGACACTGATCAATTTTCACCATTGAAGGTGATTGCTTGTGTGAGGAGCTTCAGCGTTTGGCAAACTAATTATAAACACTAAGAACAGTAGAGCCCATTGCCTATTATTAATTCATAACTGGGAATGACAGAATGTAAGAAATATATATATGAATCATGTTCCATTGATTTCTGCAACAAGCACGAGACATTATCAATTAATTGTAACAGAACTGTCTAATGTTAATAGAGAAGTTTAAAAACTAAAAATAAATCATTGTCTCTGCATTTTTTTATCAATTCTTCTGCATCAAACTTTGTTAGCATTGAAGTTGCACAAGAAAACATACTCTGTTTGGCTCACTTGAAGCAAAGCTCCAATATGCCAGCATGAATAAGAATTGTTAGTCAACAAAATTAAATGAATGTCACGAGAAATGAATTCTGGTAGCATTTTGTTCAAGAATTCGCATATTCAGAACATCAGGTGGCTGAACGGAGAGGTATAGAGCACTCTGTTCCAATAGTTCTTTTACTCAGAACATTAAAGTTATAGAGCAATCTTGATACTAGTTTCTCAAATTGGTTGTTCACTAAAACTTCCAAAATTTTGATGGTCTTCTAATGGAAAGGCCATTTAACACCAGGTTTAATCATAATCTATATCAGATGGATGGTTCCAATCCTTGCATAAGGTATACACAGCCATAAGTGTAATAACCAACTTCAGCTCTTAATTAATGTCTTGAATTATGGACTGTATCATGTGATGTGTTTGCAATATTACAGTTGCAGCACTGCCATGACCAACATCACAATGTGAATCCCAATCATGAAACTTGCTGCAGAATAATCATAATTTTCCGGATCAAAGTTCTAACAGAACAGGCATCAAGTTGCAAATGGAAAACTTAACCTGCAATAGTCGTAACTCATAATGGCCATCATAAGGATCACAATTCTGCAAGCAACTGCAATCATGACAACAAGTGTTCGGTGGTTTCACATGTCAACTCAAGCATCTGATCTGCAAGTGAATTCTTCATACCATGGTCCTTGGTTGAACATCAAAGTTCAAGGAATCTCAATCAGTATTCCTAATTCACCAGAAGTCATTGCATGAACATTTCCCTTCTTTGAAATGATGATACCTTGTAGTATCACGAACATAAATTTCCCTGCTTGTTATGGTGCTGATGATCTTCAGAACAGTATGACAATCTCCACAAACACGAAGATTTTTCACTATGCGTATAATAGTCCCTGGAACAGACTTGAGAAGCCCGTAAGCCAGAGCCAGCCTCTCGCTATGCCAGAAAAGTTGTCTTTCCTTCTCCTGCTGATCCATGTCATGCAAAACTGAGCTAGTATCAGGAACATAACCCCTTTTCCTCATCTCTTCATCCAACTTCCTCATCAAAGCCGCAATCTCATCCTTCATTGGATGAGACGTCTCTCCAGCATAAAACACATAGCTCTCCTTTCCCAATTCAATGCAGCTATACCCGGGTTCTTTCTTAACATCCATTAACATCATCATCTTCCGAACCTTTGAAACATTTTCCCACATACTAGCCCCAGCATAAACATTAGATAACAATATATACGAGGAAGGCTCTTCCGGCTTTAAGCTCAATAGATTATCAGCAATCCTAATCGCCATCTTGGCATTACCATGGTGCTTACAAGCACTCAATAAAGCAGCCCAAGTAGGTTCATCTGGGGTAACCGGCATTGTACGCACAAGATTCTCAGCCTCTTCAAGGTGCCCCGATCGACCCAAAAGATCAAGCAAACATGTATAATGCTGTAGGGAAGGCCTAATTCCATGATCCTCCACCATAGACCTGAACAATTCGCGACCCTTGCCAACCAAACCAACGTGACTACAGGCATACATCAATCCAACAAACGTCACCTCATTCGGCTTAACACCAGCCGAAACCATGCCATCATACAGAGCCAACGCCTCCTCAGCTCTTCCATGCTGAGCACTCCCGACGATAATAGAAGTCCAAGAAACCACATCCTTCCTCAAAATCCCAAGGAACACACCCTTGGCGGCATCAAGGTCGCTACACTTGGCATACATATCCACAAGGGCATTGCTCACA
>JASCZI010272972.1:0-17770 GCA_036250425.1 Stylosanthes scabra | reverse complement strand
ACACAAACACAACTCAAAGAACATCAAGTTTGTTTGATTGATTAATTAATAAGCATAATTCACAAAGAATAACATGATTATGAAGAGAAATTGAGATTAAAAACAATCAAAGATGCATACGCATCAAATCTTCACCAACCAACTCCACCTCAACAATAATTACAGAGAAAGTCAAGCTAGTGACATTAAAAGAGCCCTTGATAGGAGGGAACCCATCCTATATATCCTTTTGCTAATGTTTATTTAGTTCATTTCATTATATTATGTATGTTTGTTGTAAATTATCACAATAGGAGAGGTAATGGTGCATAAGCTGCCAAAAATTGCAACAAGGACAATACAATTTCAAAGAGTGCATAGCAGGGAGCCCAAGCTGTAGAATTTTGCAGCAAACAGGGAGTATTTCAATCATAGAGTCAATCTTTAAGTTTGGTGTTGCATATAGTACATAATGCAACTCATAGCATATGGATTCTCAAACTAAGTTTGGTGTTATTGTGCATATTGCACTTTTAAAATTGCATTTTATACTATTATGTTCCCAAACTAAGTTTGGTGTCCTATATTCTATCTAACATGACATTCTCGTTCCTTTAATTGATATTTGATTGAAAATACACTAACATTGGTTAAAAGTTGTTGATTTTGCAAAAGTTCAGGTCTTGCAGAATCCTGCTTGACCACGCCCAAGCGTGACACTCCACGCCTAGGCGTGGTCCAACCCCCTTACCAAACCTGACATTTTTTTTAACCAACGCCTAGGCGTGGCACTACACGCCTAGGCGTCCACCCACAATCCCCACTTTAGTAGCCTCCACGCCTAGGCACCCAATCCTGTGCCTAGGCGTGACACACCAGCCTCACCCTCACACACACACACATCCACGCCTAGGCATGGAAACCCCTGTCAAACACGGTCTGAACACGCCTAGACCACGCTTAGGCGTGTTCACACTACCATATCCCATAACGGATCCCTAGGAGATCCCCACTACCAATTAAAACCACCCTTACCCATTAACCATACCCTCTTTTCTCTATTTAAACCCACCCAAACCGACTCTCAAATCACTCAAACACTCAACCTGAACAATAACTCACACTCACGCCTATACTTCTGCAGCTCCACAAAAATTGAAACCCACCACCCCACATGCCTATCCTTCACAATTTCACTATTTTTCATTCTTTCAATACTCATATTCTGCTATACCACTCCTCTTCCTCCTATTTTCAGGTTCTAACCTAGTTGCTTGAGGACAAGCAACCTCTAAGTTTGGTGTGGAAGCTCGTCCCTCACTCTTCTTTTTTCTCCAAGATCATGGCCTCTTCATCATCAACTGGAGCTAATGTTCTTGATGCCCACTGCTTCAAAACACTCTTCAACCAACACTTGTATGAAGAAATTGCCCAAAAGAAGAAAGTCATCCCTGAAGTCGGATTCAACCTCAATGCTGATTAGTACCCTGAAATAAAGGATCAGATTACTAGGAGAGGATGGAGGAGACTTGCAAGCCCCAGACAAGAGATAGCCAAGGCAATGATCCAAGAGTTCTATGCAAATGCCGCAAGGACTGAAGAAGAAATGGAAGGCCTTGATGAGCACCCTTCAAGTCTTACGTAAGGGGCAAGGAAATTGACTTCTCTCCTGCCAACATAAGGAGAGTATTGAGTTTTAAGGAAGCAACGCCAGGGGCAGAAAACAACTTTCATAATTGGAAGGGCTATGACCAGTAACTTGATCAAGTCCTTAGGGACTTGTGCATACCAGGAGCAACATGGAAGATGGGTAAAGGCCGGGACCCCAAGCCAATCCAACTAAGAAGACAAGAACTTCTTCTTTTGGCTAGGCGCTGGCAGGAATTCATCATCCATAACATCTTTCCAACAGGCAACAAGTCAGAGGTCACCATAGCCAGAGCAGTTCTTATTCACTCCATTATCAAAGGAGATGATATAAGAGTTAAAAATTTGATAGCAGACAGCATCATCCTTATAACACAAGGATTGGGCAGAAAAGGCAAACTTGGTTTTCCTAGCACAATCTACAAACTGTGCAAGGATGCCAAGGTAAGGATGAGAGAATTCAGCAATTTGGATTTGATTCCCGAAGGAAGGTACATCACGGCTGAAGTTATGGAAACAGTTCGAGTTCCAAGGATAGTGCAACAGCATCAGCCAAGGAATGAGGATGAAGACCATGACATGCCTGAATACGAGCCTGAGAATGAGGCAGATTTTGATAACTTGCAGTATGAGCAAGAACACCACCAATTCCAGCAACCACCATAGCACCAATATCACCACCAACAACCACCCCATGAAGACTCCCCTCAATTCCAGCAAACCATGATGGAGCAGTAGCAACAAGGCTTCAACTCAATCAATGAAATGCTGGCTGGGATGCAATTGCAGCAGCAAAATATGTTCCAAGGGCTGCAAACCACCCAAAACCAATATTTGGAGGAGTTGAGAGCATTGAAGACAAGGCAGGACGAGTTCTTCTCTAATCAAAACAACCAATATAACATGATTAGACAAGAATAAGACCTGATGGCTAAGGAAATTCAGGATCTGAAGAAGTATCAAGTGAACACCACAATGATGGGGGCAAACAAAAATGATATTGACCAGCTTGTGAACAAGGTGGGAGAGCAATAACACCTATACACTAAAGCAATAAAACAACTGAAGGAATGGACCAGGGATTCTTCTGCTAGAGAATGCTATTCTGTTTGGGCACATCAACAAGCAAACCCAAACCTTGTTGAAATGCCCGTCTACAAGGTCACGAAGCAAATATACAAAAACCTTGAGGCAGATAGACCCATGTTCCAAGGATTCCTGAAATCTGAAGGTCAATCATCCCAATCTGCACCACCACAATCACTTGATCACCCAACTACACAACCAAAAAAATAGATCAGGTCTTATAGCCCCTTTTTCCTTAGACTTTCCTACCTTAATTGTTGTTATCTATTCTTAATTTTCAATCATATCTAAGTTAAATGTATGAGTCAAGTTTAATTATGTGAATGAATTATGGCTTGTTTTGGTTGAGAATTATCTTTGATTTTGATTATGCATTGAACATATCTTGAATCATGTCTTGAAATTGAGTAAATTAAAATCACAAAAAAGGAAATTGTTTGAAGTTAGTGGAGGTAAAAAGAGCATAAACCTAGACTAACCTTAAATCTTTGAAAACTTGAGACTTAAGAGAAATTTGATGATTGAAAAAAGGGTTCTAAGTAAGGTTTGTTGAACTTGTAACTGTGTGAAAAACTAATAGAATGAGGAAGTTTCTTTGATTCATAATAAGAATGCTAAAGACTCTAAGCATCAATGGCCAAAAAGATTGAAAAGCTAAAGGCTGGATTGTGTTGAGGTTAGGCTAGGGTCTAGGTCCAATGGAGTGCTTCATCACTTGGCAACTTGAGCGTAAAAACGCGGGATTGTTCGACCGAAAGCCCATTCTAAATAGCTGCCTCAATAAGACAAATGAGCTAAAAAAGTAACAGATTTGAAAGGCTAAATGCTTGTGTCAAAATGTCATGAGATAGGCTTGAGCTAGTAAATCCAATGTGGTGCTTCAACACTTAGCAACTTGAGCTTAAAAACTCAAGATTGTTGATTGAAAAACTCATTCTAAAAAGCCTCTTCACTGACAAGACGATAAGAGTCAGAAGTAAAGAAAAGGAGATAGGCTTGTGCCAATGCCTAGTGTCTTGCTGCATGGGTGCTTGATGTTGTTTTGTATGAGCCAATGTGTTGAGCCAACGCCTAGGCATTGGCTTGATGCCTAGGCGTTGGTGCTTGATGTTGCTGCTTGGCCAGGGTGAGCTTGTGCCAACCCCTAGGCATTGGCTTGATGCTTAGTCGTTGGTGCTTGGTGCTGCCAGGGTGAGGTTCCTCTGTTTTTTCTGTTTCTCTGCTCTCTCTATTTTCTCAGTTTTCTTTCTTCTTTCTTCTTCCTCAAGTTATTTCCTTTTCTTCCTGTGTTTTCTTCAAATCTCTGCAAACAATTAACCAACTACTCAAAGTATGTATAATTTAAGAATTCTTGTGAGTTTAGTTGAATAATTGGACTAATTTATTACTTAAAACACAAGAAATTAGTGCCTAAAACCATCAATGATGCACTCGCATCACAACACCAAACTTAAAGCTTTGCTTGTCCTCAAGCAAACCAGAATCATGTATCAATTAAATACAAACAAAGGGAAAGTGTAACGGATTGAGAACTATGGCTTGAATGACTATATTTCTTTGCCCTTTTGATTTTTGCAACTCAGAAGTTATCCATATTGGAGCTTTAATTCGAATAGTATTATAGAGTTCTTTTCATTTTCTTTCTTTTTCTTTTCTTCTTTTGTCAATTAAGCATTGTCCCTCCTTTGGATGGGATTTTCCTGACTTTTACTATCTTGTCTTGGGGTAGCTATTTAGGATAAGATTTCGATCGAAAATCCCGAACCCTTCGGCTCAAGTTGCCGGGTGTTGAAGCACCCCTTGGATCTAATAACTCTAGCCTCTCCCGGCACTTTTCAGCACAAGCATATAACCTTGGGTATCTTTTGATTTCTTTTTCTTTTTCTTTTTCACCCTTTGTGGTCATTGATGCTTCAGAGCCTTGATTTTTTTTTAGATATTTACTTTTTATTTTCTTTGCAATTCTTTGAACCTATAATATTTTTCTAAATTTTGGCTCCTTCATGGTGTACTTCGTTGGCCACAAATACCTTGAAGCATTGATGCTATTTTCTAGTACTAAAAGCCATTGTCTTTCTATATCTATTTCTACCCCTTTCTTAAGTTTAAAGACAGAAATTCCTTTTATTTCATGATTCATGGTTCATTGAAGATAACAAGTCCCTAAATTTAATGGCGATTTAAGATCATCAATGAAAAATATTTAAGTTCATGCATCAAGATTCAAGTAAATCTATATAATAATCAGAGAAGAACAAGTGCAAAAGATAATGAAGGAATAATACAACCTTGTAATTCTCTATTTTCCAAGCTCTCTTGAAGAGAAAGATAGTGAAATGCAATGAATGTCCATACCAAACTTAAGAGTTTGCTTGTCCCTAAGCAAACATAGAAAAGAAAACAAAGAGGAAAAGTGAAAGTGCTAGGATGAGAATGCATGGAAAATGCGATGAGGAAGTATGCATGAGGGGGACACCAAGTGTGAAAACACCAAACTTAGTGTGTTAAAATGTGGTGGAATGAATGCAAATTAGGAGCGAAAATGCATGAGAGTATAGCCATGGTGATATAAGATGCGAAAAGATAGGATATGATGCAAAATACAGGAACTAATGAAGATGCAAGAGTGTGTGTTTGGGTTGTGCTTGGTGAACGCCTAGGCACAAAGATAGTGCCTAGGCATTGGGGGCACGGTGGGATGCACCAAGTGTGTGCATGGTGCCAAGTTGGGGTGGCATTTGGTTGGAGATGCATGTGTTGAGAATGCCTAGGCGTTGGTGTGTGTGTGAGGTGAGATGGGTGACATGGGATAGGGAGGGAGCAACGTGAGGGGTGATGTGTATCAGTGTATGGGGGGGGGGGGGGCTCGGGTATGGCAAGTGGGAACGCCTAGGAATTGGCAAGAATGCCTAGGCATTGGGGTGTTGATGCATGATCATTATTGAGGATATATTCTCCTAAGTCAGTCACTTTTCTTCATATAATTAAACTAAAATATGCAAAAATAGATAATTATGTTATTAACTTGCAAACAATTCCATTTTAGTGGTACTTTGAGTATTTGTTGATGATTTGCAGGAAAAATGGACTAGGAAGCTAGAAAATCATGGAAAACAAAGAACCAGAGCACAAGGCCACGCACAGGCGCCAGTTCCACACGCCTAGGCGTGGGTTACCAAGTCTCAACATTTCTAGCCACGCTCAAACGTAATACCTAAACCCAAAACCCTAAACCCTAAATTTGGTCTTGCATTGATCTTGATAGCATAAACTTGTTCAAGAATGATCTTTCATGTGTGTTCTTTGCATTAGAGATGATGTTTTGAATATATGTGCCATTATATGTATCTGAATTTTTATCTCATAGATGATTGATTTGCATCTTGTTTGATTCTTTGTCATAATATCTTTAAAGATTTGGTTATTGACAAATAATTGATCTTTCTTATTTTGGATTGTTGTATTTAAGAAAATAGGCATTCAAATATATTCAAGAATCATTCCATGTTTCTTTATCTGACCTAGAGATAGGCATGTGATTTGATATGCATTAGAATCTTAGATGATTGATGAGGTTTCTTGAGGCTGAATAAGTGACATTTAATTCTTTCCATGAATCCTTGTTGATTGTTAGAGGTTTAAATCATGATGTGTGCATTATCTTTTTGCTTGTTTGATTAGTCAAGAGATTGATGATTACATAGGTTAAAGAGAAACTAGATTGCTAAGAGATTAGGATTTAGTTACACTAGGATTCATGGTGAATAAAACATAGAATTGCAGGAAATTATTATTAACCATTGGATTATGAAGTTGTGTTTATGAGTATATCCAATTCCTTGGTCTTGTCCCTTTTATTTGATAATTCTTGATATTAGTTTGCAGTCATATAGTTAATATAATTGATAGTTTTTCTTGCTGGTTTTTGTATGTTCATTTAGTTTAAAGATGTTATATTAATTTCATATTAATCAATTGGATCTACTTAGAGGATTACACATTGGAAATATTGGTTAATGCCCTTCTCCTCGTTGGGAACGATAACCCACTCACGTGTTACTACTTGGTCCAATTCACTTCTCGGAGTATCGTGAATTCTTTGATTGAAAAGATTTTTCACATCAGGTGTTGGGGAGGCCACGGGTGTGTGTTGGTGGGGGATGGTGGGGGTGCTTAGGAGGGACAAACGCCTAGGCGTTGGTGAGGTGATGGGGGACCAACGCCTAGGCGTTGGTGGATGGGGGGGATGGGTTGAGTGGACCAACGCCTAGGCGTTGGGTGTGTGTGGGGTTGGGGGCTCGGGTAGGCTTGACACCAACGCCTAGGCGTTGGTTTGGGGGGTTTGGGGCCACGTTGGGAACACCTAGGCATGGGGTTGTGTGCTTGGGCTTGTATTGTGTGTGAGTATGGGTGACTTGGTGTGCATGTGGGAGTGTATGAGAGTGGCTCGATTGTGAGATAGGGAAGGGAGTGGCCACATTTGGCCCACGCCTAGGCGTGGGTTAAGCGTGGTGATGTGTGTGTCCGTGTGTGTAGGAAGGCTTTGGGGTGTCAAGTTTGGCCCATACCTAGGCGTGGCATGTGGTGGGGTGGGGCTTGATGGGAAAGGGGTGGCATGGTCAAGTTTGGCCCATGCCTAGGTGTGGGGCTTGGTGGGGTTTTGGGGGGGCTAGCATTGTGGGGGTGACCACATTTTGATCACGCCTAGGCGTGGCCTAGGCGTGATGGGTGTGGGTGAGTGTGATTGTTTCGGGGCTAAGGCATGATCAAGTTTGGGCCACGCCTTAGTATGGCGTTGGATGGGGTGTGTGCATGGTTGGGGCGTATTGTAATTTCTAAACATATCCTGGCTAATCGTAATTACTATCCTAGCTAATGGTTAATGCAAGGTATGAATGCATGAGATGCATGTATGTCACAACACCAAACTTAGTTATTTAATATGTGGTGAAATGCAATGGTAGTAATATGATACAACATGCTAGTGAAATGATTAATGCAACACTCCCCAACACTTCTTTATAATTAGTATAACAGAATTTCTCTGCGAATTACTCAAACCTCATCAACTTATCAATCAACCAATTCCCTTTAATGTGTCATGATATTAACAGAACATGATCCTCTATTAACTTACAACCATATCACTATCAAAATTCCCACTCATTAACCTGGAGACATCACTGTTAGAATATGTAATTCCTCCTAATGTACTAATAGAAAAATCAGAGAATAATAGCTATTACTAAAAAGGATATGTTGGATGGGTTGCCTCCCCACCAAACGCTCTTTTATCGTCATTAGCTTGACACTATGGCTTGTCCTCATGGTGGATCAAAGTTCTTTGAGCTAACACTTTTGATAACAACTTGCTTCTTGTTGTTAGCCCAAATCAGAGAAGGGTATGGGACTTCTAATGCTAGATTATTTTGTGAAGGCTCATCCGCATACTCTTTTTTGCCTTTTTCTTCCTTGTCCTTCTTCTTTGGGGACTTATCCACTTGAGGTGGTGATTTATGTGCCATGGTTGGATTGGGCCTTCCATTTACTGACTTGCACAGAGAGGGAGAGTGTTGAGGCTTGTCCGGAGGTTCCTCCAGATGTAGCAACTCACTTGAATGTATCTTCAAGAAACTCTTTGTTTCACTAGATGAATGCATAGGCTTATAGACATTAAAGATCAAGCATTCATCATGGACTCTCAACATTAGTTCACCACTTTTCATGTCAATCAAAGCTCTTGAAGTGGCTAAGAATGGACGTCCCAATATAAGAAGAGTTCCCTCATCTTCTTCCATATCTAGAATAGCAAAATCAACGGGGAAGAAGAACTTGCCAACTTGAACCAAAATGTTTTCAACGACTCCATGAGCATATCTTACTGATTTGTCAGCCATTTGCAAGGTAACTCTTGTGGGCTTCACCTCTTTGATTCCAATCTTCTTCATGAGAGAAAGTGGCATCAGATTGATGCTAGAACCGAGATCACATAATTATCTCACACATGTGGTGTCCCCAATGGTGCAAGGGATTTGGAAACTACCCGAATCTTTCTTCTTGGTTGGCAAGTTCCTTTGGATGAGTTCATTGCACTCCTTGGCCATTACCATTGTGTCACCTTTCTTCAAGGTTTTCTTATTCAACAGAAGCTCTTTCATAGACTTGACATAAGTCGGCATCTCTTTTAAACTCTTTAGCAAAGGAGTATTGATTTTAAGACAAGAAAATATTTCCAAGAACTTAGAAAATTGCTTGTCATGCACTCTTGGAGGTTGTGGTAGAGGAGTGATGATTTTCTGTTGCTCTTTCTCTACCACAACTTCTTCTTCTGTCAAGGCTTCTTCTACCATCATAACACTAATAGCTTTGCATTCTTCCTTGGGGTTTGTAATGGTATTGCTTGGAAAAGTGTTTGGAGGTCTATGTTGAAGCTGATTAGCAATTTCTCCCATTTGCACTTCCAATCTTTTAATAGCATCTCCTTGGCTCTTGAAATTCATCCTTGTTTCCTCAATGAAGGTGTTAGTGTGGATGGTGAGTTTCTCTAAGGCAGCCTCAAGGTAGTTGGGTTGTTTCGGAGGAGGTTGAGGTGGAGGGTTTGATGCTTGTTGGAAAGGTTGCTGCCTTTGGAAAGAAGGTTGGGGCTGACGGTTATTCTGAAAATTACTGTTGTCCCATTTCCCTGGCGAAGATTTTTTATCCTGCGGATGATGATATCCCTTCTGTGGCTTTTACGGAGGAAGCATGCCATGCCCTCTCTGAGCAATACAAAGAGGCTATTATAATTAAGGTACTTGGCAAGCACTTTGGTTACACTTCCCTGGTTCACAAGCTTAAAGGAATTTGGAGGATTAGAGGAGGGTATCATGTCATGGATGTGGGATATGGATATTTTCTTGTCAAATTTGATAGTCCCGAGGACAGAGAGAAACTTCTTCTTGAAGGACCTTGGACTATTGCGGGTCACTACTTGGCTGTTAAACCTTGGTGTTCTTCATTCAAGGCTTGTGAATCTTCTTTTGGTACTACTCTTGTGTGGATTAAAATTTCTAGGCTAAGCATTTGGTACTACCATGAAAATGCTTTGATGAGGATTGCGGAAGCCATAGGCAAACTGATCAAAATTGACTTGACAACCAAGTCGGCAGAAAAGGGTCATTATGCTCGTTCATGTGTGAAAATTAACCTGGGGGCACCAGTTAAGAAGAAGATCAGAGTTGATGATTTTGTCTATGACATCGAATATGAGAATTTTCACTTGATTTGTGAAAAATGCAATTGCTTTGGCCATGAGACCAGAGATTGTTAGAAAAATCCACCTTTGGGACCGACTCAAGATGATACTACGAAGGATGCAACTACCACCATAACTCCCCTGGTGGTAACCCAACCAACAACAGCAGAAGATCCTAGCAATTTTGAATTCAAAAGCAATAATGATTCAATCCCTAAGTATCCGCAATATGAGAACATCTCGAAGGTAACGTTTCATGGAAATAATGATGAGGATCATGCTATGCATAATGGGTGGACGGTGGTCAACAGAAAGAGTAAGAAAAAAGTGGGCCATCAAATAAATAATGGGTCAAAGGGCTTCCCAATCAAAAGGCACTTATCTTCTAATAAACATAATGAGAACCAATCTGGGCCCATCTCTTCATCCACTTCATTGGGCCAGAAAGGATCCACTAAGCTTGTTAATACTCAACCTTCTAGAGGCGACGTGAATGGAAGCTCATCTAGTTTGAAGAAGAATCCCCAATCTTCTTCCCATCGCACATCTACTCCTCTGAACACTCATAAGAGGCAGAGACCTACTTCTCTTCGGAGCTCTCCGATTGAAGTTCACAATGAGACTAATGATTCTGAAATGGACAATGGAGGCAAGGTTAACACTTCAATTCCTCCTGTTGCTTCTATTTTCACTCAAGCATCAGAGAAGGGGGCACTGGAAGATGCGCCGTGAAATGTTGGGGTACGATTCCAGCTTTCTTGTACTTTTGTTTCTTATGGATTGTCTTAATATCTTAAGCTGGAACGTTAGAGGAGCCACTAACAAGATGGCTCGGATTCATTTTAAGGATTTGGTGAGAAAATATTGACTGACTATTTTTGTCATTGTTGAAACTCACTATCTGTTTGAGTATATGAAAGTGTTTTGGAATAGGTTGGGATATGAACTTTTAGGTATTTTGAACCTAGTGGCCATAAGGGTGGAATTTGGTGTCTCTCGAATGATGATAAGCTCCATTCTCGCATTCTCTTCTCTATGGATCAATGCCTATCTTTGGAAATTAACAAGGCAGGGAGGACTTGGGTTCTAAGTGTAATCTACGGAAGCCCTCAACCTACTATTAGAGAAAATCTTTGGCAAGATTGTTCCTTTAATCTTTGATTCTTGGTTGGTTGTTGGTGACTACAATGAGATTGCGAATTGTCATGAGGTTAAGGGTGGCCTTTTCAACCATACCCGTAGTGCAAAGCTATGTGATATTATGGAAGATTGTGGCTTGTTTGATCTTTCTTCAAAGGGGAGAAATTTTACTTGGTTTAGGAAATGTCAAGGTAGACCTAAAATTGCTAAGAAGTTAGATAGGGCTTGTAGCAATGCAGCCTGAAATTTCCCTTTTCCAGAAGCATTTACTGTAGTTCTTAGTCGTTTGCACTCGAATCACTGCCCTTTGCTTATTCTCTGTTTAGGCATACCGCAAAGAAAGGGAGCCAGACCTTTTCGCTTTCAAGCGGCGTGGTCCACCCATCCCGACTTTAAAATGGTTGTTCAGCGAGCTTGGAACAAGCACCCTTTCAACATTAACCATCGCCTTAAGGAAGTTCAACATGAGTCTCTTGTTTTTAATAAGCAGGCTTTTGGCAATATTTTTGTTCGTAACAGGGATTTGGAGGCTCAAATTAATTCTATTCAAATGCTTTTAGAGAGAAATCATGATTAGAAACTGATTGCTCTTGAGGAGAATTTGAGGAAGGATTACAACAATGTCTTGCTTCAGGAAGAGCTTTTCTGGTACCAAAAATCCAGGTAGCAATGGGTCCATTTTGGTGACAGGAATACCAAGTTTTTCCACTTATAAACTATTGTCAGAAGAAAAGAAAATAAAATACATGGCCTTTTTGTTAGTGATGGCTCTTGGTCAACTGACCCCGAAACTTTCCAAATAGAAGCTCTTTTTTTTTTCAAGAATTTGTCTTGCACAGCTGCTCCGGTGGATGTGAATTGTCTTGGAGATCTCCCTATTCCATCGTTGAGTGTAGAGGCTTGTGAATCTCTTTCTAAGCCAGTTACTTTGATGGAAATAAAGACTGCAGTGGATAGCATGAGCCCTCTCAAAGCTCTAGGTCCGGATGGGTTTCAAGCTTTCTTTTTCAAGGAATATTGGAATATTGTGGGTTTTGATGTCTGGCAAACTATCCGCGAAGCCTTCTTGGGTGAGCCCTTAATTCTTTCTCTTCTTGAAACCCTTATTATTCTCATTCCTAATAGTGATTTTCCTTCTAAAATGAGAGATGTTCGCCCCCATCAGCCTATGTAATGTGTTATATAAAATTGTGACTAAGGTGTTTGTTAATCATTTGCGGCCTTTTTTGATGGATATTATTAGCCCTAATCAGGGTGGTTTCATCCCCGGTAGAGTAGCTCTTGATAATATCATTGTTGCTCAAGAAATGCTTCATTTCATGAAAAAAAAAAACAAAATCTAAGAAAGGGGATTTGGATTTTAAAATTGATCTTGAAAAAACCTATGATAGGGTTGATTGGAGGTTTTTAGAATATACCTTGAACTGTTTTGGCTTTCCTCCATCATCTATTATTCTTATAATGAATTGTATTAGAGCTTCCTCTTTGACCGTGCTTTGGAATGGTTCGAAATTGGAACCTATTGCTCCTAGGAGAGGTCTTAGACAAGGTGATCCAATATCACCCTATTTATTTGTTTTGTGTATGGAGATGTTGGCTTGTCTTATTTCTAAACAGTTTGATGAAGGTATTTGGGATCCTGTGACTGCTTCTAGAGGGGGTCCGAAAATCTCCCACTTGATGTTTGCAGATGATCTCTTACTTTTCTGTAAAGCTAGGAAGTCTCAAATTCAACAGGTTATGCTCACCTTGGATCTTTTCTATCAAGCTTCGGATATGAAAGTCAATTTGGACAAATCAAAGGGTTATGTTATAGAAATATCTCAAACAGAAGAAAAGAGTTGTTCTCGGCAGTTTCTCAAATCCGTTTTACCCATAATTTAGGCAAGTATTTGGGCGTCAATCTTGATCATCCGAGAGCTTCTAGATCTAATTGCCAGGAAATCTTGAGCAATATTCAGCAGAGACTCTCTAATTGGAAATGTCCCCTTTTGAACAAGGTGGGTCGGTTGTGCCTCATCAAGTCGACAGCCTCTACTTTCCTTATTTATCACATACAGGTGACTATTTTTCCTGCTTCTGTTTGCTCCAATATTCACAAAATGATGCGTCAATTTTTATGGAAGGGAAAAGTTGGTGAGAGAAGCCTTAGTCTTGTTCATTGGAGCAAAGTGGTCACTCCCAAGATGTTTGGTGAGCTTGGAATCAAAGATGCAGAGTATATGAACATTGCTCTTCTCGGAAAACTCATTTGGCAACTTCTTCATTGCCCAAATAATGAAAGTTGGCTGCTCGAAAACATGGGTGGCAATGCAATGAAAGTTGGCTTTGGCTCTAGAGATTGAGAATTCCAGAGAAAATAAAATTCCTCATGTGGCTATGTCTTCTCGAAGTTCTTCCTACGACTGCTTTTCATTTTCGGAGGGGACTGGCTCCTTCGAATTCTTGTCCACGATGCAACTCTCAAGCTGAAACAGTTTATCACTGCCTCTATTTTTGTTCCAAAGCTCATTGGATTTGGCATATTCTTGGTTTTGATACTCTATTTTCTGAGGACGTCTTAGCCTTCAAGAATTGGATTCAAAGATGTTGCACTCAGAATCCCACCCTCTTTGCTGCGGGTTTCTGGTGGGTTTGGAGGGACAAGAATAATGACATCTTCTGTCCCACTGATCCTTGGAGCAAAGATAAGCTTGTTGCTATTGTGAAGAAAGGTGCGCTAGATTTTTCCTATTTTTCTTCTTCTGCTCCTTCTGTTTGTTCTTCATTTTTTAGCCTGACTTAGTTAGCTTCGCCCCTCAAATTTATTAAAGTTAATTGTGATGGTAGTTTTTTCGTTAATGGCCACTTTGCTGGTTTTTGGTTGCATTGTTCGAGGAAGTATTGGGGAGTGGATTTGGGGTTGCTCTAGGAGTCTTGGTGAAAATAATGTCCTTCGTTATAATTTTTCTTTATTTGGCATGGCCTTGTTTTAGCTTGGGATTCTGGAAATCGGATAGTAATTTGTGAAACTGATTATTTTGAGGCATACAATCTGATTAACTTTTGCTCAGCAGCAGGGGACCATCATGATTTAGTATCAAAGATAAGAGAAGTACTTCATAGAAATTGGTCTATTACAATTTCTTTGATATTGCGGACAACCAACACTGTTGCGGACTTCATGGCTAAACTGTAACACCCCGTCTAAACCGTACTCGCTGCTTTTGAAAGAAAAGTTGAACTGTCACTATTTGAGTGTTTTCGTTGTGGCCGTGGTGTGTTCAAGGGATGTAATTACCCTTATTAAGTACGATATGTGATTTGGTTTGTTAAGAATCTTTGTTTTGATGATTGTCTGTTTTGACGATGAGCCGCTTATTAGCGACGGTTTAACCGAGTTATCGGTATTTTACGAAAACAAAATATATCAAGATGAGTATCTCCATAGGGAATGTTTTATTTCCCTAAATTCATTCTAGGATAATATTTTATGGTTAGTACGATTGGTTTGAACGATTTTCGCTCGTTTTAAGTTACGTGCATTTTCGCCATAAACCGATCGTTAGTAATTTCGATAAAACTAAGAATACGACGGTTGGTATAAGATAAGAGATGTTTCAGTAACATAGTGGTAAAACCTAATTCCCTTATTGAGTTTTAAAAATTAAAACGACATGATTATGCCAAAAATCCCTAAACCATTATTTTACCATTTTTCCTCTTTGTATTCTCTCTCATCCTTTTACCATTTTGTTTACTTTTCTTATACACTTCCCACCAATCTTATTTCTCATTCGTCACATGTCCTCTACCCATACTAGACCATTTCTCTCTCTTTAACTTCATTTCTTTATTATAAAATAATCCATTTCTATATTCATTATCCATTTCTTTTATTCATGAAATTACCAAAATTAAACACCACCCACTTTTTCTTTCATAAAACAAAAACCACCAAAAAGCTCCAAAAGGAGAAGAATTATCTCCCCTCTTTTCCCACTACCCGTAGCACCCTTTCTCTCCCTTTAACTATTTTTATTTTATTCGTATATATATATATATATATGTACAAACCAAGCCACACTTCTCACTTTTCTTTTTACAAATAAAAACCAAAATGAGAAGAGAAATTCTCTTTCTTCCCTTCCCACATCCGTAGCCCCCTCTTCCTTTGTTATCACTTATTCATTTGGTATATGTATGAGAAACTAAGCCAAGTCATTAACCTTTTCCCCATTCTTACAAACACCCATCAAAAACCAACCAAAAATCACTCTCACTCACTCTCTCTCCATTTCACATCATCCAAACACTAACATCAAAAACACCCTCTCTCTCTTCAAACAAAAGATCAAAACACCCCTTTTATCACCAAAAACTCAAGAACACCATGAGTTTTCATATGAACACATGAACTCTAATCACAAAAACCACCACCACCAAAGCCACACTACCACCATTTGCCACCTCCTCTTCCTCATTTTAAACCCTAGATTATCATTAGCCACTTCTTCCTTTCATTTCCCTCAAGACTCGAAGCTTAGCCACCACCATATCCATTCGGAGATCATCATTTTCATCATCATGTTCGAGTTTTCTTTCATCAAGCTTCAAGCTCTTCTCTTCGTTACTTGACCGAAGCCACCATCATCTTTTCTTCATTTTCTTTCTTGTTACCGAAAAGGTAAATGCAAGACCATCTTGCATGTAGGTTTCTCCATGTTCTAAGCCCATGATCCTCACTTTCTCTTGTTTTATTTTTAGTTTCTTGGAAGAAATCCTAGGATGGCCGAAGCCCTAGAAGGATTTTGGTGTGATTTTGTGTTGTCAAAGGATCTTCAAGAGGTAAGAGTTTTAGGGTTTACTAGAAAGTGTTTAAATGATTTTTGACCATGAACACAAAAATAAAATGTGCAAAGTTGGTAAAAAATGACCAAAAATGGATGTTTGATGAATAAAGTGAAAGTTTTGATGCTTGCATGTTATGTTTGATGAATGATCTATGATGATGAATGATGGATTGTTGAGTATGTATGACGATATGTGTGAATATTGAGTTTTGATGTCATATATGTGCTATGGCCGAACCGGCCTTAATGAGAATATATGATGATTAATGTTTATGATGATCATTTGATGGATGAAATGTTATGATGACGTATTTTGATGAGGCCGAATAGGTCACTTAGATTTGGGAGAGATTTTAAGTATAAAAATTGTTTTAGGGGAGTTCTTAAGTTATTAACGTATTTTGGATACTTAAAGTTGTTAAAATCAAAGTTTTACTTCATAAGGGCATTTTGGTCATTATAAAGATTTTATGAAAGCTCCATGTTTGAAAAGTCCTATAAGAGAAAAATGAATGGTATGTTAAAGTAGAAGTTGTGAAAGATAAGTTTAAAGTTATTTAAAATTAGTTTTCTAACCTTAGAAGTAAAAAGGGCAAAATCATCTTTTAATATAGTATTTTCGAAAACTATTTTTATGGTAATAATATGAGTATGTTAAGAGTCCAAAACTGTTTTGGGTTGGTAAAAATAATGAAGGTTGAAGTTATTTTGATTTATTACCTAAAAATGGACATTTTCAAAAATGTACAAGTATGAAAAAGGGCAAAACTATTATTTAAACTTTATCTTTTTCAAAACTATTTTTACAATAGCTAGTTGTGAGTATTAGGAGTAAAATAAAATTGTTTTGAGTTAAAAATGTTTTAAAACGAATTAGATATACGCATTTTTGTAAAAGAGGTAATTTCAAAAATGAAAGGTTAAGAAAAAGGATAGAATGGTAATTTAAAAAATCTATTTTTCAAAACTGTTTTACTGGAGGTAGATGTATGTTTTAGGATTAAAATGCAATTGGTTTGGAGCAAAAATGTTTTAAGATGAAAAAGTTATGCACATTTTTGTAAAAGAGGTTAAAATAGCCTTTAAAATAATCCTATTAAGTGTGAAAGCGTAAATTCAAAATATATGTTTCAAAATCTGATTTATAACTTGGTTTTCTAGATACCCCTATGATAATTTTGGAGCTTTTTACATAAATATAATAAGATAAGAGAGAACGATTCCCAAATCTAGGTGATCTACGTAACATAGTCAAACTGATTTGGTCCGGTTTGCCGGTATGGGACGGTGTAATCGGACCGGGTTCATTACTTGGGAACGGGTTCGGTTTAAGATCGGACTTGTTCTTTTGTAATGAATTGGTTTAGTTAGAGTGAGCTACGGATCACCGGTCTCAGCTCTACTTGGATCGGTCGGTTGACTAAGTTATGAGTGGTCCGGTGAATGCCGACCCTCATTTCCTTTTAAGACATGTGATGCGGCAAATCTTTTCACTAAAACGATTCGCAACAATCCGACAAGTGCATCGGATCAAGTAGTAATCCACTAGAGTGGGTTATCGTTCCCAACGAGGAAAGGGGATTAATCAATACTTTCTTACTAATCCTTCAATTAGATCAAACCAATGAACAAGAAACAATCTAATACCAAACCAGAAAAGTGAATCAAGATCAGCAAATATTATCAATCAAATACTATGACAAAAATCAATTACAAAACTGCAACAACTACTTAAAGATTTATCACTAGGAGATATTCAACAAAACCACTTCATAACCCACTGTTCTAATGATAATTCTGCAACATGTATCATCACAAATTCACTATGAATCCTAGTATAACCAAATTCTAA
>JASCZI010272966.1:1441-12110 GCA_036250425.1 Stylosanthes scabra | reverse complement strand
GAATTTGGATCCCTTTTGTGAACAAGTACAGCATTGAGCCAAGGGCACCTGAGTTTTATTTCTCTCAGAAGGTTGATTACTTGAAAGACAAGGTTCATCCTACATTTGTAAGGGACCGCAGGGCCATGAAGGTGAAAGAACAATATAGAAAAGCCATGAATGTTTCTTTTTGTTTTGATGTTGTTTTAGAATTCATGTTGGACTAATGGACTCTTTTATTGCAGAGAGAGTATGAAGAGTTTAAGGTGAGAATCAATGTGTTGATTTCAAAGGCTCAGAAGAAACCAGAAGAGGGTTGGGTGATGAAAGATGGAACACCTTGGCCTGGGAACAACACTGAAGATCATCCAGGAATGATTCAGGTTTGGAAGAAAATCTCATTCTCTTTGTTGTTTCTTGTTTGATATTTATTCATTTACACAGAACTAAACTTTAGAATTGGTTTTGAAGTAAAGTGGTTTGTGTTTGGTAATTCCTCTAAAAGTGTTCTTCATAGAAATTAAAAATGTTTCACTTCTCCTGGAATTAATAGTCTTGAATTATAATCTTCAAAACTCAAAATAATTTTAATAAATGAAGAATTGGAAGTTACATGGACTTGCCTTTGCAGGTGTGTTTGGGAAGTGCTGGTGCACTGGACAAGGATGGCAAACAACTGCCTCGGCTTGTGTATGTTTCGAGGGAGAAGCGTCCCGGCTATCAACACCACAAGAAAGCTGGTGCTATGAATGCTTTGGTAATTAATTTGCTACAACTTTATGAATACAGTGCGAGTAAACCACCAATTTTGGACTAAATTGATAGTTTACTCCACACTTTGCAATTCAGAATTCCTGTTTATAGTATCATATTGGATACTTGTGTGTAACTCTTGCAATGATGTGTTTCCTCGGAAGGTTCGAGTTTCTGCTGTTCTTAGCAATGCTCCTTTTGTGTTGAACTTGGATTGTGACCAATACATCAACAATAGCAAGACTATAAGGGAGGCTATGTGCTTCTTAATGGATCCTCAACTTGGAAAGAGGGTTTGTTTTGTCCAATTTCCAAGAAGGTTCGATGGCATCGATAGCAACGATCGATATGCTAATCGCAATACCGTGTTCTATGATGTAAGGAAATTCTTCTAAAGTCCTCCCTCTTTCAGTTTCAAATTAACATCCAAAAAACAAAAGGCACACGTTAATAGATCTTTGTAAGGTAATTAAGGGTGTTATTAGGAGATAAATAAAAACTAATTGATTTTATCTTAAAAAATTTCAATCTTTTTTAATCTTGACAGATATATATAGTACTGTAACAGATTATAACAGATAGCAACTACAATAACATTTTTCATTGAATATTGTTTGTTCATAGATCATGATGAAAGGCCTTGATGGGATTCAAGGTCCAGTGTATGTTGGCACGGGTTGTGTTTTCAATAGGCAGGCAATATATGGCAATAAACCGCTATCCGATAAAAGGCCGAAGACAAGCCGGTCTTCATGCTGCTGCTGCTGTTGTTCTGGTGATGATTCTGAGTCCACATTTGATCTTGAAGAGATTGATGAAGGACTTGAAGGGTTTGAAGAGAAAGAGGAAACATCATTCATTTCAATGAAAAAATTTGAAAAGCAATATGGAATGTCACCAGTTTTGATTGCTTCTGTTTTGATGGAAGATGGTGGACTTCCAAAAGTGACCAACACACAGTTGCTGATTAGGGAAGCAATTCATGTTATTAGTTGTGGTTATGAAGAGAAAACTGAATGGGGCAAAGAGGTAATGAAGTAATCTGGATTCTCCCTATGATTGATAAGAAATGAAGTAATCTTTTCACATTTTTTTTCAATTGCATTGCAGATTGGGTGGCTTTATGGTTCAGTGACAGAAGATATCTTAACAGGATTTAACATGCATTGTAGAGGGTGGAAATCAGTGTACTGCATGCCAAAGAGAGATGCTTTTAAAGGATCTGCTCCTATAAATCTATGTGATAGATTACATCAAGTTCTGAAATGGGCTCTTGGTTCAACTGAGATCTTCTTTAGTGGCTATTGCCCATTGTGGTATGGCTATACTGGTAAACTAAAATTGCTCCAGAGGTTGGCTTACACTAATACTATTGTTTATCCTTTCACTTCCATCCCTCTCTTGGTGTACTGCACGATTCCGGCCGTCTGTCTTTTGACCGGAAAGTTCATCGTCCCCGCAGTAAGTTAATTGTTATTAGCTTATTAGCAACATACTGAATAACTTGCATACAGTGTTTAATGTTAGAGAACTTGGTGTTTGATGTAGCAACCTTTTTAGGCTCTAATTCTCTGTTACTTTCAAAGGAAGTAAAATAGAGAAACCAATGCTAGGTTGCTATAAGAATCCTGTCTTCTAACCTAAGCTATCTTTTCATGCAGTTGACAAATGTTGCTAGCATTTGGTTAATGGCTCTATTCACCTCCATGATCTTAACGTGCGTGCTAGAGCTCCGGTGGAGTGGGGTAAGCATTCAGGACTGGTGGCGCAACGAGCAATTCTGGGTCATCGGGGGCGTCTCCTCGCACCTCTTTGCAGTGTTCCAAGGCCTCCTCAAAGTTGGTGGAGTACACTCTAAGTTCACAATCAGAACAAAATCCACAGATATCAACAGCGTATCAAATCAACTCTATCTCTTCAAATGGACAACTCTTATGATACCACCAACAAGTCTTGTGATCTTGAACATGGTTGGGATTGTGGCCGGAATATCTGATGCCATTAACAATGGATATAACTCATGGGGACCTTTGTTTGGGAAGATTTTCTTTTCTTTTTGGGTCATTGTTCATCTGTATCCATTCCTTAAAGGTCTAATGGGAAGGCAGAACAGGACACCTACCATTGTTGTCCTCTGGTCAATACTTTTAGCATTGGTTTTCTCAATGATTTGGGTGAGAATTGATGTGTTCTTGCCCAAGAAAACAGGTCCAGTTCTAAAACAATGTGGGGTAGAATGCTAAGGTGGTGGTGGTGGAGATAAAATCAGGGTTATGTTCTATTTCTTCCCATTACTGCTTTCAGGTATCTTTGTGAGTTTGGATTTAGGAGGGAAAGGAAGGGCTTGAAGAATTTCACTTTACTGATCAATTCATTCACATCCCATCCTTTCTCTTCAAAATCTCAACTCATAAAAGCATCCTTCTTAAGTGAACATCTATTATAATTATGTTGTCTCAAAACAGAAAAGGAGCATTAGTTCTCTACTTGTGGTATCTGTGCAATATATTATGCTGTATATTATTATCTCTTATCATTCTTCTTTTATTATTATTGTTTTACTTTTTACTTTTATTTTGTTACCATCAGTTTAATTTTGGACATTGATGACATACTTGAACCTTAATACCTTAATGATGTCTTGAATTAAAGAGCTTCAGAATTATTGATCTGACATTTCAGTTTAACAATAGCAAGCTATCTTTCTATGCAACTTGATCCAATCAGCAAGATCATTCTGACATGACAAGAAGATATCATAGATTGAAAGTAGAAAAAAGAACTCTTATCAGCTACACTTGCAATAAGCCAATAACCTAAATGAACAAAATAATAAAATGGATTCATAATAGTTCTAACTTCTAAGGAACCATTGGCTAAGAGATGTTGGGCCCCATGAGTCGATTATAAGTTTGTAAGTAATTAAACTATTAAAGTATGTCATTTCCACGTAAGTTTTTTTCTCCCCTCTGGTTTTCTACACACTGAATCATGTTAGAATATGAAGGAGATTGGAGGAGAGATTGTTTTACTTTTACCCGATTTTCTTTCTACTTCATTAATAACTAGATTCTTTTTATGATAAAGTATTTAGCATTAAAATATTC
The DNA here is from genome assembly GCA_036250425.1 of Stylosanthes scabra. Taxonomy (NCBI): domain Eukaryota; kingdom Viridiplantae; phylum Streptophyta; class Magnoliopsida; order Fabales; family Fabaceae; genus Stylosanthes; species Stylosanthes scabra. The sequence goes on along the minus strand of JASCZI010272966.1, from coordinate 8,271 downwards.
CAATAAAGGATGAAAAATAAATGAAGACACAATTTACATATAACTAAGATAACGTGATTGTATAAATTATTTACTCAAATTGCAAAGTAAAGAAGTAAACATCACACACTGAATCATTCAGAAAAGAACACAATCCACACACCCAAATTGGATGATTGTCTCTTAGAACACCCTAGGTTTCACCACCAGCAGCAGCAGTACCTCTGTTCAAAGCTTTCTCTAACCTTGTCTCAAATGGAGTTGAGTGCCAATTCACTTTCTTATCCTGCACACAGCCAGTGAAATCCAACATTAGAATTTAAGTTCACATAGTTCCTACTTTGTTGCAAAAATTTCACACTTCACTTTATTCTTACCTCTCTATACTTGCTTGTTGTGTTGGGAATCCCTTTGAACGATGATGGTGTGTTAGCTTCTTCAGCAAAATTCCAGTAGGTTCCAACAGTGCCTATGATAGGCATCTCATCAGGACTCCTACTAGGTGACTTCCTTGGTGACGAGGTAGCTGAAAATTGCTTGATCTCTTCCAACGTCAATGCACCTAAAATAGGCCTATCATCATGGCTAATTACAGAATTCGAACCTTGTGAAACTGTGCTCCTTTCAGGAGTTGTAACTGAATTCAAGGCCACTGCGCTACCTTTGTTCGTTGGTGTGCTTGTTTCCGACGAAGTAGCCAACCAATTTGAGAGGCTAGCATCAACTGAAATTTCCTGGCTCGGCTTGTTTGGTGAGTCAGTTTCCGAATTCAAGCAGAAAGAAACTTCCTTAACACTGTGTTCTGGGGCTGCGATAGCAATCCTTGGCGATTCATGATTGGGAGAAACATAATTCTCTTTCTGATGCTTCAATGGTGATGATGCTGTCCTCTTGGCCTTAACTGATTTCCACTGAGTGAGATTCTCTACAGGGTTCAACACAGGATGAACATAAACACTTCTATCTCTAGCATTGGGATTAGCCCCCAATGGCTTCAACTCACTTTCACAATGTTGGGTTGTACTTTCCAGAACCTCTTCAGTAACCACATGATCAACATCGATTTTCACCCTCCTTTGCACCATACTATCTTCTTCTTCAAACTCTTCAGCCAACTCATCACATTCTTCATCTTCACCACTGAGATCACTAACTCCATAATCCAATTCTCCTCCGTCTTCATCATCGCTTTCCCTACAATTCTGGTACCTGTGGTTTGGAGGGAAAGACCCCCTCGAGGTCACAGAACAGTCTCCAGAGGAAGAGGACTTCGATTGGCTCGGTTTTGCCAATGCTTCCAGCTCTCCAGCTTGCTCTTCTTCACCACTCTTGAAATCACTAACTTCATCAGGCAAAACAGGATCATAGGTTCTAACATTGGAATCAAAAGTTACTTTCTTTCTTGAACTAAGTTGCTCCTCATTTTGACCCCTACATAAACAGAAAGTTCATTCAAATAATTAATTAAAAGCAAATGATAGAAAACAATGAACTTGAAACTTGAAAGCTGTGATTGCTTACTGAAGTTCTGATGCAGTGTTAGGAGAGGTTTTGGAGTGATCCTGAACCAGAGAGACACTAGATTGCTCAGCCTTGCTTGTAGCATTTTTCTGCAACGAGATTAGAAACTCAAATAAGTCGGGGAAAGAAAAGAAAAGAAAATATAAAGATCAAATTTTTATCTGAAAAAAAAAATCAAAAAGGGAAATAAAAGAAGAAATGTTGTTGCCAATTCTGGGTTTCTTTGTCCTCATCTAATTTTGAAATTATGAAGCCAATGGGTATAATCAACTAAGCTCTGTTTTGCTGAAAAATCAAATTTTCTATCTGAAAATAGAAAGAAGAGGGAAAAATAGGAACTCTCTGAATTTTTTTTTTCCGTAATGTGGATTTTTAGCTATTTTCGGTTGCTAAATTAAATAAAATATTTTACATGGAAAAAAAGAAATAAAAGAAACTGTGTTAGGAAGCAAAATAATGAAGGAATTGAAAATGGCATTTCATCAAACATGTAGAAGACGAAAAGATGAATGAGTTTTGGGTTTACTTGAACACTGTGCGTGTGTTTTCTGCGTTTGGATTTGGAGGAACCAAAACAAGCAAGGAAGCAACCCATTTAATTAATTAAGGGCGTGCTTGGCAGCACCAACAATGGCTTTTAACTCGAGAAGAACAAGAAGAAGGTTTTGGTAAAGGGTTTCTTCATCATAAAATTTACGAGAAAAGAGAACGATGAAGAAGAAGAAGAGCGTGTCTGTGAGAGCGTCTAATTTTTGGTGTGTAGGGACAAAAACGGTCAGCAAGAATCAAAGTTTCTTTTTCTTCTTTTTTTTTTTAAAAAAAATTATTAGTTATGATTATCGATAATTAATGGATTAATTTAATTGTGAAAGTGGGAGAAGTGACCGTTATATGAGTGAACTTGAGCTTGGTGAGGGGATTATTTGAGTTCTCCCGCTTCAGAGAAGAAGAAAAATTTTAAAAATAAAATAAAATGGGGTGAGAGAGGCTCGAACTCTCGACCTCAGGATAACTCAGAAGCTATGAGACCTACGCGCTAGCCAACTGCGCCACCACCCCTTTTGTTGGTATATTTAACATGTTAGATTTATTAAACGTATCAACTTCTTTTATCAATATCGCTACTGAAATATTCAAAAGTTAAGTAGTTAACAAAGATGAGCTTAATTTTATAAACGACTAAAATACCTCTAATTATTTAAAAGGCGTGACAAATTTTAAGCATGTATGTAATTTTAGAAATATACATACAAAACTTTTCTATCTCAAAATGACAAATTTATATATTTTATGTATTTATTGAAAGTGATGCAACTTATTCATTTCCATTTTTTTTTTTCTGAAATTGATATTCAAACCTTGTCTAATAAATTAATAGTATAATTCTTTTTTAATAATAAAAAAGACTAATGCATACAATTATATCTTTTAAAAAAAATCTTTTTGGCATTCTTTGGACAACTAATTTGCTACTTTCTTTCCTTTTCTCCAAATTTTTAGTTTCATCCTTTAGAGTCTAAATACAAACTATAGGTTAAATTATACTATTAGACGCTATAATTTTAACGGAATTCAAATTCAGTTTCTATAGTTTAAATTTTGGTAATTAAATTCTTACACATATAAATTCTCCATTAGACCCTTCCCATTTTAAAAAATTTGAGTTAACCGAATATTAACATATTTGTATCTTTTATCATATGGTTAGCATGTGAGGCACAATTGAGAGCGAAGATTCATATGCTTCAAATCTTTAAGTTCAGAATGATCAAATTGCCCACAAAAACCATTTGTTAATTAACTAATAGAAATATTGTATTTTATCATGGTTAAAATGTTGATGGAGCGGTATTAACATAAAAGGTAGAAAAAAAAAAAATATAGTACAACAAATACATAATAAAATAATTGGATAACAGTTTTTTTAGTCTTTAAGATTTGGGTTCAAAATCAAATTAGTCCTAAATATTTTTTTATTGTCAAAAGGATCCCTAAGGTATCATTTATGTTTAAAATCATCATTTTTACCATTTTACCCTTATCTTTATTAATATTTCGCTCTCAAATTTTCTACAACTCCACTCTAATCCCTAATCTCCTTTTGAACCAAACCCTTGTTGTAAGTCTGCAATCACATAACTCAATCCATCCCACCTCTTATGACTCACAATCCACTGGCAACAATAAAAGAAGAATTGGGAAGTCACAAAATCAATAAGAAGTCACAAAATTAACAAGACGTAAATTTAAGAAAAAAAAAGAGAGAAAAGAGACCCTGCTGTGGATTTTTCAGGCTTCGTCAAAGTCATGGATTCTTTCTCCATCAACGGGACAACTTCTCACACCATGGGAAGTAAATACTCTAACACTACTACAATTAGTGTTGCTTCAAACTTCGAGTATCGTGTCCCTTTTGTAGCAGTTCAGGAGGCTACAAACAATTTTGATGAGAGTTGGGTTATTGGGATCGGTGACTTTGGGAAAGTATACTAGGGGGAGTTGAGCGACGACACTAAAGTGGCAGTTAAGAGAGAAAATCCTCAGTCACAGCAGGGCATTGCTGATTTCGAAACCGAAATCGAAATGCTTTCTCAGTTCCGTCATCGACATTTGATTTTTTTGATTGACTATTGTGATGAAAGGAATGAAATGATACTGATAAACGAGTACATGGAGAAAGGAACACTCAATGATCATCTATATGGTTCAGGGTTCCCAACCTTGAGTTGGAAGGAGAGGCTTGAGATATGCATTGGAGCAGTAGAAAGGAACTAAGGGAGACGGTGTTCGAAGACAGGGCCAGAAGAATATGGCAAAAGCAAAGGCAAAGGTAGAGGAGGTGGAGGAAGAGATAATATAATTTTATAGGGGTCAAAATATAATTTTAAAAAATATTAAAACAAATTATGTGGTATAAGAAAATATTGTAGTGATGGGTAATTTTGTCCAAAATGATGATTTTAAACACAAATGATACCTTTGGGACCATTTTGACAATAAAAAAAAACTTATGACCAATTTGATTTTGACCTCAAATCTTAGGCTGCATTTGGTTTCCCCTCCAGGGACTGAGACTGGAGGACTGGGTTTCAGTATTGTGTTTTTTTGTTGAGGACTGGAACTAAAATTTCAGTCCCAGTTCCAAAATTTCCAGTATTTTCAGTACCTCCAGTTAGGAGGGACTGGAAGACTGGAGACTGAAACTGAAAATTTAACAATAATTTCTTCCATTCATACCCTCATAACATTTTGTAAATTCCAATCCTTACCCCTTACCCCATTCGAATCTAATTAGGGTTTGGCACTGATTTGAGCCATTCACTCAACGCCTCTGTTTCTTCTTCGCAGAGCTCGAGTTCGTCGATTGCGAGGCACACCAGCGGACGGCGGGTTGCGGAGCCTGGTTTCTGACGGCGTCGACGAGGACGATTCTGCGAGGACGAAGTTCGGCCAAGGTAAGCCCCTTCTCCTCTTCTGTTCTTCTGTTTTCTCCCTCTGCATGCGTGGTTCGGAAGGTTGGGTTTTCAATCGGTTTGAAGTGTGTGGGCTGTTGGGTTGTGGTGATGTTGGACGGCGGAAGATGATTGGACGGCGCCGACAATCAATTTCCGAACGTCTGAGGTACGATGACAGGTTCGGGGGAGAACGAGGGCGAGGGGATTCGGGGATGAACAAGGGAGCTGCGATTTGGGGGTGAAGGAGGATTTCAATTTCAGATTAGGGTTTTATTTCATTTAAGGGGTATTTTGGACTTTTCAGGTATTAAGCACAAACATTTTTTACAAAACCAAACACAATACTGAAATAAACTAAAATTAAGTCCATCTCAAACCAAACACAATACACAAATATAAATAAGTCACAGTATTTCAGTATCAATCCCTCAGTCTCAATCACTCAATTCCAACCTCTTTTCCAAACGCAGCCTTAGAGACTAAAAGAATAGTTATCCCTAAAATGATGGATCATGTTAAAATATAGTACTTTTATCAATTAATCTATTTTGCCTAATAATTACCAAAATGGGTTAATTCCCTTCACAATTCGCAAGGTCAAGGTCTCATAATAATAAAGCTCCCTACAATATCGTTGTGATTGAAAACGATCCCTCTCTCTCTAATGCTACAAGATCGTGGCAATCGGTAAAGTTCTTCTTCCCCCTATAAGGTGAGCTCCATCCTCCTAGTAAATTGTCCCTCGTTGCCAATATCTACTTACCACTTTTTTCTCCTGCTAAATCTTTATTAATGGCAACGATTTACTATGATTCTATGAAGATGGGAGCTTAGTCAATTGCAACAATCTATACATATACTCATTTATTGTAAATGAGTAATTTTGTCTAGAATTTAATTTACAATATGTGAACAAGTTACTTAACAACCCGAGTCCAACCAAGTTTTTTTTCCATGCGCTTCTTCTTCTTTCTTTTATTCGTAATTTTGTTGTTTATTCTTTATAATAATATACAAAATTTAATGTTTTTAATCAATTAGAGTTATTCATATTCGTGTTGTTGATTTGTGTTAGTCACGTAGCACGGATATTCAAGATGGGATGAATTGAGTATCTAAACAACAATCAATAATTTTCGCGGAAGCTTAAATTACTTTGAAAATAAATTGCTCAAATGATTGTACTAGTATTTTTCCTTAGGCTTAAGTCAATTCTTAAGTACGTACAAGGAGCTTTTACTTTCCAAGACACTTGTAAAATATAAATGACAATAATTAAATAGATGAAGGATAGAGATACGATATACAAGATTTATAGTGGTTCGGCACAACCTTTGCCTATGTCCACTCTTCTCAATCGCAATTGAGATTTCTACTAACCACCAAGCTTCAAGGTGCTTGATAAACCCTTACAACACGAGCTCTTGATTTACACCTCACGGTATCACAAGACTTTCACCAAGCTATTAAGCCACTCGAAGTAGTCCCAACTTCAAGATTTTCATTGAGTGCTTAATAGGACAATAACCCACTCCACTCGAAGCAATCCCAACTTCAAGATTTTCTTTGAGTGTTTATTGTACTCTTGGAATCCTTACCGACCATAGTGTAATAACAAGCCTTACCCTTAGAGAATCACACTCCAAGTCACTCTAACAAAGGAAGTAGAAAGAGTAGAAGAGAAATTACAACTCTCAAATAGAGTGGATGATTACAATTAAAGCTCTATGAACCAAATGTGTATATCTCTCAAATTAGTACATAAAACACTTTGTAATTGATATGAAAAAGAAGTATAATAACAAGAGGGTTTGGAAATGATCAAGTGTATGAAATGAGGCTTCAAACCATCTATTTATAAGCATCCCAAGTTAT
>JASCZI010272965.1:1172-14633 GCA_036250425.1 Stylosanthes scabra | reverse complement strand
AGATGAGCAAAATAGAAGAAGAAACTAGAATTGCATTAATGAAATAGATCAAGTATCCACAAATCAAACACAAAACATGTAATAAAAGAAAAGTTTGGATGGTGATGGTTCCTAAAGTGGAAGAACAAAGAAGAGAAACTATGAGAAAATGAGAGAGATGGAGAACTCTCCCAAAAACTCCCTAAAACTATTCTAAGGCTAAAATTGATGAAATGGTAGAATGCTTGTTGTGTCTTCAGCTGTTCCCCCCTATATGTGTCGAATTGGTCTTGAGAAATGGCTGGACCTTGGGCTGAAAATGTGAAATCCCCAAAATAGCCTTCATTTAAGTGCTTCCTGACGCTATGGCGCGGACGCGCCACTTCCACCGCACGGGTGCACGATTGTCGCTCTCTTGGTCGTTAAGAAATGGGGTGGCGCGGGCGCGCCATCTGGGTCGTGCGGCCGCGCCACCAAAGGAAAGCTTCCTCATTAAGAAAGGAGGGCGTGGGCGCGCCATGCAAAGGTTGCGGCCGCGCCGTCAGGGCTGATTTGGGCTTTTGGCTTTTTGTCCATTCTCCTTGCTTTCCTTGTTCTCCTTAGCTTCCCTTGGCCTCTTTGTCTCCACTTTGGGTCTGAAATTCACTAACACACACATCAAGATACCAAATGGGAGAAGATTCAAACAATTTATGCACTTTGGAAGCTAATTTAACAATTAATCAATAAGGACATAATTATGCAAGAGATGGAAAAGCTTGGTCAATCAATAGTAAATATGTGGAAAAAGTATTGATGATGGTACCATTTTTACCATGAAATCTATCGTCAAAAACCTCATCATCAGGAACCGTGCCAAATTTAGTTAAAAAGGTGTCACAGATATGCAACCAAGTTTGAAAATACCGAGTACTGGACTCGGGTCATTCTCCCTAGGAAGCAGAAACAGAGGTTTGTTTTCGATTGAGAAAATATCGGGGTTGGTTGCAGTTGTTTATTTGAGAGCAGAGCGGAAGAAAGCAGATTAAAAACAGCAGTGAATTAAAGAGTGATCGGCTATGGGTTAAAATATTGTGCGTCCCTATAATCACTACAGATCCCAGATTGGATGGAATATCACTTAAAGGAAACTAACCACCACAGGGTGGCCGAGTTAACCCCTATCCGAATGTCCTAGGCATACACAATAGCGGAGGACCTAGGTCTTACAACAGAACTCGAGTAAATCCTGCGTCACCAAGAAGAACTCACCAGTAGTGCAACTTGCACTGAATTGAGTCTGTATCATTAACGGCATTGAAATTAACTATATTCCTCCCATCCGTTGCCCTTTGGGATCGGCAGCTAAGGTCATCCGCCCATTTCAACCCATAGCCGAGTCACTATGGTCACTACTCGCTATGGACGAAAATCATAGTTGCGGAAATTAAATAGGAAGCATAACGGCAAGACATAATGACAAAATAGTAGAAAATAAACGGACAGAGTAATGGCAGTATGATTAAATAATTCAGAATTAAAATCGACAGAGTAACAGTATATAAAACAGATAATAAAAACAGTAAAATGTTTGGCTATTGAAATAGATAAAAACTAATGGAACCCTAAACTAAACTAAACTAGAGAAATGGTGTTTGGGCTCTCTTTGGAATGGTGAAGGCTTCCTCTATTTATAGGCACAAATATAGCCACTGGTGCATATGCATAGGCCCTTTAGGTACGTACACATATGGTCCTGTTCCAGCTTGGACGTGACGCCGAAGTGATGGCAATGCGTATGCATAGGCCCCTTTGGTGCATACGAATAGGCTCTGGATTTGGCCTCCAAGCTTTTCTTCGCGATCTTCTCGTTCCTCGTGCTCTCTTTAGCCACTTCCGCTCCGAACTTTGCCTGTTAAAGCCTGAAACACTGGAACGCACACATCAAGGTATCGTGCGGACGGGAAATGGTTTAAAACACAGTAAAATTTGGCTAAAATAGCATATAATTACATTTACAGCCCTAAGGAACGATCAAACGCAAACATGCCCATTCTGCTAGCATTTAAGTAGCAAGAGGTCGATAATTAGTCAATTTATGATATGAAATAATCAATCGAAATGGGGTTTATCAGCCCTATACGTATAACTTGGAGGATTCAACTAATGGTTTCAAGCTTTTCTAAAGCCCAAAGTATATGTGACATCACACGTATACTTTGAGAATCAAAAATCAAGTTCCAGGAGCTAAAATTAAGCCCAAGTTATACGTAAGTTTCTAAAAGTATAACTTGAAGTCCAAAGTGAAAAGTTTTGATGCATCTCAGTCCAAAGTAATTAGGCCCTAATCCATGATTTAATCAAGGAAATTCTAGAAGATCCAAAAGGCCATTTGATTGAAGACTCAGTGAAGAAGATTAGTGATTTGATTTTGATAGGATTAGTTTCAGATTTGATTTTATTAGATTAGATTTGATTTGAATTTTGTTTTAGGTTTGTTATTGGGATATAAAAAGTGTTTCAACCATTAGGGTCGGACACTTAGCATCTCACGTGCTTTTTTTTTTTTACAATTTTTAGGGTTTTAGATCAAGCATGAATTGCTAAATTACTTCATTGTTAAGGGTGAGGAGCTCTGTTCACCCAGCATGAGGTAGTCTTGTACATATTTCAATTTAATTCTATGAGGTATTTCAGTTATCTATTATGCATGAATTAGTTTCCTATTCTTCATCTTAATGGTTTAGAATTGCTGAGAGGTGTTCTTTCCCTATTTAAGGCTAGGTTAACTAAGTTGAGAGATTTAATAACCTAAGCTAGATGAAAACTTATTCACATGATGAATTAAAACTAACTAGAGATAGTAAAGATAATTTTTCATGCAACTAATAACTTTGTGGGTTAAGAATTGGATTAGAACTAGTTTAGATAGAGTGACATTTAATCTAACCAAGGATCACTTTTTAAGACTCATAAGAATTGGAATCAGATTATATGCTTCACCTCTTTATTTTGTTAATCATCTAAGAGATTAGTTTTCAATGAGATAAAGAGAAACTAAATTTCTAAGAGATTAGGGTTTAGTCATAATAGATTCGTTGTGCTGGATTTCTGAGTACCTAGAATTATAATTGAATATGTGTATGGATTCTCATGAGTAAAACATCTCCGAAGCTCTTAACTTCCATTCCATCATCTTAAATCTCAAGTATTTTCTGTTCTCTACTCTCTGTTTAGTTTGCTATTCGATCTTTTAATTCCTACTTGCTTAAATCATCAAGTTTTATTTAATATGATTAGTATAATTAATTGGGTAGTGATTGATTAATCCTTTAATCCTCGTGGGAAACGATACCCAGTCACTGTGGTATTACTTGCATGCGATTCGGTGCACTTGCCGAAATTATACACGTATCAAAGTGTTTGATATTTTGTTACTCATGAGCATGGAGTAGTGTTCTTGTGTCTTGGTCATGGGTTGAAGTGTGGATGATCTTAGCCACTAATCACTAAGGATTTGAATGGAGTAGAAAAGATGATTAAGACCGTTTCCATTAACGTTAAGCTTTTGCTAGTAATGAGTAGGCCTTAACCCAAAGAACTTGATGAATTATTCTCATTCTTCAATGAGGTAGGCCTTTCGCATTAGTAAGTTGCTTAGGACTTATGGAATTGGATTAATCCCCCCACTCGACCATTAGACAGAATGGGTTCTGACTCTCTATGTGACAATCATTCATAATTGGGATTAGTGCGTGGTGATCATAGGGACACATCATACTTCAACTCAACACAAGTTGCCCATCTTTTGTTCTCGTTCACAACTCTTAACCATTGCAACCCCGATATTTTCACAACCATTCGCGAGTATCAGTTTTCAATTCCTAGGGAGAACGACCTGAGTGCAATACTTTCGATTTATTTTAGTTGCATCTTTGCGACACTTTTTCTAAATCTCGACTCACCATCTTTCGTATCGATTGGAACTATATTCACGGCAGAAACTTGATTTTTAGATCATTTCTAATCAACCTAAGGGGCGCCTCAGCGTCACCTCCCTCTCCCCCCCACTCCTCTTCTTCTTCTTCACCCTCTCTCTTTCTCGTGTTCCCTCTCTCTACTTCTCTCGACCTCTCACTATCTCTTTCTTTCTCTTCTTTTTGCTTTTTTAACTTGTGTGTATTGAGTGTGAGAGAGAGTGTGTGAGTTTGAGTGTGTGTGGGACTGAGTGTGTGTGAGTTTGTGTTTAGAAGAATTAGGGTTTGGTCCAAATTTTAGAGATAGGTTCTATAGTAAAGTGTAATAATTTATGGTTTACAATAAAATTAAATGGTAAGGGAGTAATTTGTAGTTTTAGATAATTTAGTGGAGAAGATGCGTGTCAAAAGGTACTCTTTGTTTAAAATAAAAATACAAAATAAGTTTATTTTAGCAAATATAAAATAATAATTTATCAAGCTACTAATAATTTAAAATAACCACTTAATTTAAAATTAAAATTAATCTTATAAGTTTTATTTATTAATAAAATTGAAGGACTCTAATAAATATTTAATTATTCAAATAAACCATATAAAGTTCTTATTACTTTTTAATGACTAAAATATTTTATTTAAATTAATAAAATACTTAATTATTATATATATATATATGTATATATATATATATTTGTCATAAAATTTCATTTAACTAAAACAATTTTTTTATTCCAAAGCAGAATACTCAATTATTGTTAAATAGAATCTTATTTAATTGAAACTAAATTTATCAAAAGGTAATGCTATTTCAACAAGTGGTTTTGACTAACCATGTTCAACCAAGTGATTCATTTCTATGCTAAATAGAATATTATTTCGGTGTCAAATAGTATAAAAAATTGCACATAAATAAAGTTCTATTTGACCTCGAAATAGTATTCTATTTAGCATAAAAATAAATGACTTGATTAGACTTGGTTGGCCAAAATCACTTGTTCACATAGAATTATTATTATCTATCTCAAAAATACTTAATTATAAGAAAAATATTATTTAGTTTAAATACTTATCAAAACACATAATTAAAATAATATTTATCAAAATACTTAATTGTAATGAAAATACTCAATTAGATAAATTATTATCTAGTTGAAACTAAATTTATCAAAATTCACTTAATTTTCTTAGAAAAATAATACACATGTATTATTTTTGAAAATAAAGTCTTTGAGTAAATAAACCAAATGGAAACTAATGTATAATAGAACTTTCAAAAATTCGGGATGTTACAATACAATTGATTTTTTTTTATAAATCCATACGCAAAATCAATAAATTGGTTTTTAAACCAAATCAATTGATATTCAACAAAAGTTCAATTCGACTTATTGGAACAAGATTGGTATAGAAATCCATACACATAATTAACCAATAGGTTAGTTTTCAAACCCAATCCATTGATATACGATGCAAACTCAATTCAACCAATTGGAACACACAAGTAGTATTGAATATACAGAGAACCAATATATTGTCCAAATGGATTGATATATGGAACAGAGTCAATGACATACGAATGGACCACTCACCAAACTGTGCAATACCTCGCACAAAATGAGTAAATGACAACAATTTCAAAGAACATAAAAATAAATCAATTCAACAAACTAATCAGTACATGCATTGACCAAATACAATCTAAGCAAATTTTAAGATTTTACATAACTTTGCAGAAGAACAATCATTTTCGAAAAACATGAAAAAAGTAATATGCCTTAGTACAACAAGATGGATGATTTTCCAATTGAAATTTAAAAAATTATTTCAATTAAACAAATTGCTACGAATATTGACAATAGATTATAAATTTGATAATAGTTGGATTGTATACATAAAACTAGGGTTCCAAACTTGAAAAAATTGAAGAATAGATTTACGAAAGATAGATACTGATTATTCATAATAAAGGATAAAAATAAGAAAAACGAACAGTGAATAATTAAAAATTAAATTTAAGAACTATAAATTTAAAATAAATAAAGGATTAACTAAAAATAAAATTTTAAAAAGGATTAATGTGGAATTTAAAAAAATTAAAAAAATTAAAAAATATATTTTTCATTTGAACCACTAAGTAATTCAAAGTTACTTGGACAATCGAATTCTTTGCTTTGTTAGGGATATGAGGTGTACATGTAGCAGCATTGCATAATTTAATATACTAATAAGCAAGCTTGAAGGATATTCATTATTAGCAATTATATAATTTCGATTTTAATATTTTAGCTAACGTAAAATTAATTATATCATTAATTTGTCTTGGCTTGCTACTTGATTATATAACATGTTTCTTATTGTGACTTGTATTAGTTGAATTAATTGTGTTTGTCTCATATGTACATTGTTTGTGTTTGTCCAACTCTATATGTGACCAACATAAAAATGTCTATGAGATTGATGTAAAGTTATATATTAATTTTTGGACCTGGTGGTTTGGGCTCTCACTCCGTATGTTTTCATTGTTAGGGCAATGTGGAGATGGTGTACTCAAGAGGCAAAGGATTTATTTTGTTGTTTTGGATGTATAGACTTGTATAACTCTTCGTATTGTGTTTTTTTTACATGGTCTCTAACTATTATATTTTGGGTTTTAAAAACAATGCCTAGTGGCAATTTATATGTGGAGAGTAGGATGTTTATAGCTATGACTCTGTTACTAAAGCTAGCCGGTTGTCATTCGCCGATCGCGACTAGCTATTATAAACATTGTATTTAGCTATCTTTAAAATGATGTTTTACGTGTTAAGATTTTTAATGACGAACGGAAACTGAGATTTACGCTTAAACCCTTTTGATTCCTTCCAAATTTAATTGGCTCCTAATTAATATACATGTTTTCTTCATAATAATATATGGTAATATGTTCAAGTCTATGTCGTAATATCCTATAGTTATGTCTATTAAGACTTAAGCTCAGTAAACATTACTGTAGGATGTTACAGATAATACAAATTTATAATTAATATGAATATCTACATAAAATGGTAAAATAGTTTCACAAGAATCTATGGTAGAATATAAAGAAGAATTATTATTATATAACTTTTGTCCATTTGTGTTTTTTTTTTTTTTTTTAATGAACAATATTCTAGGTGTTATATATATGGATATGAGTGGGTTTTATTTAGCCGTATTAATCAGGTAATTTTTTTATGCAAGTAAATTTTGATTTATGAAAGATTATTTATTCTTGATAATTATGTGAAAAGGGATTGATAATTGAACATAAACTATCTCATGAAGTCTTCTCTCATTGAATTATGAAAAAAATCTTAGTTATTATAATTTTTCCATAATTTTTCATTTTTTAATCTTTATTATTAAAAATGACACAACAGAAATAATCAACTCATCATTTTATATCACAAGTGAAAGACTAATAATACAATAAGTTGAACAATAACTACTATGGTGTTGCAAAATTAGACCAAACTTCTAAATAAAAATCTTAAAAATATAAATTATTTTAATGTAGTAAATGTATTTAAATTAAATTTTAATTTTAATTATTTATTAGTATTAGTATGTTAATATAAACCATTTTTAACAATTATTAAAAATTTACTATTTGGAGAAACATAAATTGATATATTGGATCTAGAAAACAATTAAAATGCTAGGTAACCAATAAAAATTCAGCTAACATCAGTCAACAACTTGAATTAGATGTTCTATTTCTTTAGGTTTTAGATATTCTGTTTCTAGGTTTCGGATGTTCTGTTTCTAAAGTTAGTTGATAGTTATTTTAGGTTTTGGATGTTCTATAACTTTGATCGTGAATGTTCTATAAATAGTGGTTATGGATGTCCTATTTTTTGTTGGCTGATTTATTGATTTCAAAATTATTGGTTACATATATTTTCCCAAATTATTGTACACAGTACTAAAAGTAGGAAAGTTATTATAAAGGATTATGCTAGGTGTACACCAAATCAGCCATCAAAATATTAAGTATATAACTTAACAAACACATATGAAGACAAATATAAGTATATAACTATAGTAGTTATACATTAAGATATTCAAAGGATAAAAAAATTAGTTAGTTCTTGTAGCAAGTTTTCAACCACTTATAAAAGTTAACACAATAGGTATTTACGGATGAAATACAGTGATAAACAAGATTGAAGGTTAGGATAATGGCGCATGGTAGTAATTAATTAATCGCGGTTGGATAAACAAAAGATGAAATTGTGAATGGACCAAAAGAGTAACATAATAGTAGAAGTGATGCAATAACAATATGTGCATTATAGAGAATGATAAAATAAAAGAATAAAGTATGAGACAAAATAACAGTCATAATTTCGAAAAAAAAAAATGAAACTAAATATAATTTACAATGTTAAATATAACATTTGAAAGATAACTATTTCGTAAACAACAATTCTATTTGCACACTAAAATCAGCCACCATGTATAATATACATTAAAATACAAAATACATGTGTAGTTTAATTCATTTTTAATATATATTTTATATTTCAACATGCATTATACACTGGTGATTAATTTGGTGACTAATTTTGATGTACACTATAATAACCCCTTTATAAATTATATTTTTAATCCTTCATCGTGATTTTGTTATGCATAATAGCAATGTAATAAATTTTTTTATTATACTTTATTTAATTTAAACTTATTCATTCTATACATATAAAATATATAAATTTTTTAATATTTTATTTTGTTTTAGAATTTTTAAAAAATAATAAAAAAGCATCTAAGCAGCTGTGTCTATGGAGCCGCCAGTAATAACAACAATAATATATTATATATAATGTGATATGTTGGAGTTCTTAGTCCAAATTTTCCTTCTCAAAATACCTTCATCATATAATCCATAAAAAAAATTTGTTTTGTTAAGACCTGAAATCAAGCATCTCAATAACATATTTAATAGGTCAAGTTACTGAACTAAATTAATTGGCCCCAAATATTATCCATTTACACCCTTTCCCATAATATGATCCGATTACACCCATTTGTCTATTTCATGTGGGAGGTTGAAACTGATTATGGAAACCGTGGCACCCCTTCCACGGATTCTTCATTATTTTGCTCAACTTCATGAAAACCGTGGCACCCCTCCCACGGATTACTCATGTTTCAAACTCCCAAAAAATAGCTCCTCCCTCCCACGGTTTTTGCACAAAACAAGCATCATATAAAACCCTCTACCCTCCCACGGATTTTGCTCATTATAAGAGCTCAAAATCTGTGGCACCCCATCCCATTTTTCATATTATTCATTGTTTTGGTTTTAGAGGGAGAGAGTGAGAGTTAGAGAGAAGGAAGAGAGAAAATGGTGATGGCTCAACCAACGCTTGAGGAGATTGCCGCCGCCGATAGGAATATTATGTATCGTCTCGACAGCATCGTGCATGTATCTAGGAACGTCAATCGAGAGGTACGCTCAAATTTTAAAATTTAATGAAATAAATTGATATTGTAAATGAATATTATTGAATTATTGTGTGTATGATATAGCTTTGTAGTGACAACCATTATCTACATATGAATTAACGTAGGATTATATTAAGCATAGGATTATATTAAAAGTAATTAGCGTAGGATTATACTAAGCATAGGATTATATTAAAAGTAATGAGCGTAGGATTAATTGGGGTAGACCCACAGATGTTTTTTTAGTTCTTGCTGCTGCTAAGGTATTTTACAAGAACTTTTATGTATTACGCTATTAAGCTTGTTTGCGAATGTGCTGCGTAATATAGGTAATTAGAAACTGGCTAGGGTCATTTAGAATGTTGTCCATCACAACTGGAGTATGATTATCTGTGTTTTTTATTTTTCGGGGGAAGTTATTTTTTCTTGTGAATGGTTATATGTCTGTCATTTATTAAGGGTGTATTTTTGTTTATCTTTTGATTGCAGCCGATTAGGTACCTTAGCACAGTGCGGAGGCAGCAACCTATGTACCTCGACCCACGCGCCGAGCCCTACCTTGACCGAGTGGGTTTGCTTCCCCTTGCGTAGCTGTGTAATGCTTGGTTCAAGGTCGATGAGCCCCTCATCAGCGCTTTTGTGGAGCGCTGGAGGCCGGAGACTCATTCATTTCACATGCCATG
This sequence comes from Stylosanthes scabra, assembly GCA_036250425.1. Classification (NCBI taxonomy): domain Eukaryota; kingdom Viridiplantae; phylum Streptophyta; class Magnoliopsida; order Fabales; family Fabaceae; genus Stylosanthes; species Stylosanthes scabra. Next base: position 4,546 of record JASCZI010272965.1, on the reverse strand, counting down.
GGGAGAGTGCACCATCACCCTGGAGGACGTAGCTTACCAGTTGGGGTTACCAATCGATGGAGAACCTATTACTGGATGCCTTTATGAGTTCGATACGTGGATGCCTGACGGTAGGGGAAACCCCGTTGGGAGTGGTTTGAGGAGATATTTGGTGTGATGCCCCCACCGAAGGCAGCTGATGCATGCACTGTGACGTTTTCATGGCTGACCACTAGGTTCGGGGAGGTGCCCGATCATGCCACTGAGGTCCAGGTCCGCAGGCACGCACAGGCCTACATCATGTTGTTGTCCACTCAGCTGTTCGGTGACAAGACAGCTGCCCGAGTTCCTCTCAGATGGCTCCCATTTGTGGATCAGCTGGATGATCTTGGGCAATACCGCTGGGGTTCTGCCACGTTGGCTTGGTTGTATAGGAATCTTTGTCGAGCCTCAAACAGGAATGTGGTTGCCATTGCAGGGCCACTGCAGCTCCTACAAAGCTGGATATTCTGGAGGTTTTTTAGTCTTAGACCATATGGGTTCGATCACTTCAGTTGGCCCGTAGCATCTAGGTAAGCTCCAAACGTTTATTATTATATGGAACTTATTAATGTTTGTGCTATCCATGGTTGTATACTGAGTAAGATGCTATAACATGTGTAGGTGGGCTAGGTATTTGCCGACATCGGACGAGAGGGACCCGAGGGTATTTCAGTACCAGACGATACTTGACCGGATGACACACTGTGATGTATGTCTGGTTTATCTTCTTGCCTTCTTTGTTTACAGTTGCTCTGCTTTGTTATTTACGTTTAATTTGTTTTTTTTTTTTGCAGTTTGTATGTCGTCCTTACATGACACCGGAGGTGGCATTCGTTGCGAATCCGGATATTTGACGGGCGGAGCACATGGGGTTGTGGACTGCAATTTGTCCTCTTATCTACTTTGGCTCTATTGAGTGGCACCATGTGGATAGGGTGATACCACAGTTTGGTGGCATGCAAAATTACCCCCATCGCCCGCTTAACATCGACTTCTTACATGCGAAGGATGGGAGAGGGGGTGATAGGTGGTTTCCTACTTACTTATCAATTATGGCATGGGTTATGGGCATCAAGAGATGATCAAACATTTGTAGTCGAGGAGGCCCAGGACCCGGGACCATCGGCAGAGTATTTGAGGTGGTGGTATCTGGCTGGGAAGAGGTATCTAGCTCCTGCCAATGCCTTTTACTCGATGCCCCCAGACGAGATCCCTGCCGAGGCTTTTCAGAGGGTTGCTGAGACACCTCAGGCCACTCAGGTTGACGATGTGCCTGACAACAGGCGCCAAGATAGGCGTCGTATGGTCGGGACGAGGACCACGGCTAGGGATTGGCAGTGGCTCGATCAGATGATGGGGGAGGAGGAGGTGGCTGCGCCTCGCCGATTTAGAGGTATGCCTGACGGTGGAGGTCGTAGAGGCAGTAGGGGAGGAGGTCGATCAGGAGGCTGGGCCTCGGCGGCGCAAGGGCAGCATGGTGCTAGAAGCAGCGGGGCTCATCAGGCAGGGCCTAGTCAGGATAGCTGGATATCTCCTACGCCTCAGCACCATTTTGATAGCAGCACTCCCGTACTCGGATCACCATCCCATGATTTTTTAGTAGGGCTCAACAGCCCAGGGTTTCAGTGCCACCTACAGCAAATATTCACAGGTGACACGGTTTACAGGCCTGAGTTTGATGGGAGTTCGATGATGTCTCAGATGGATCTGAACGAGCCAGCATCAGCTCCGTCCCAGTTTTTTATGGCACATGCTGGGACACCTCCGTCTGCATATATGCCAGATCCGTACGTTATTGTTTCTGACCCCGCACCAGCGCCGCCACCACAGGACCACACCGTGGCCAACACAGATGCAGATGATGGGGGCGCCCCGAGGGGGAGAGGTCGACGAGTTCCCAGACGCAAGGCTTGTGGTACCGGGGGGCACATGTAGTGTGTTTAGACTATTTTCGGTCATCGATTTTTATGATTATGTAATAGACTTTAGTTATGGTTGTCTTCATTTTCTATTTGACTGTATTCGGACATCCGGTTTTTATGATTATGTAATGGACTTTATTTATGTTTGTCTTCATTTTCTATTTGATTGTATTCGAACATCCGATTTTTTTGATTATGTAATGGACTTTAGTTATGTTTGTCTTCATTTTGTATTTGACTGTGTTCGGACATCCGGTTTTTCTGATTATGTAATAGCCTTTAGTTATGTTTCTCTTCATTTTCTATTTGACTGTGTTCGGAAATCGGTTCGGAAATCGGAAAAGCTAACATAAGATTACGCATATAATAACAGTAAAAATAACAAGACAGATCTATTTCAACAAAAGATAACACAGGACAACGCTTATAATAAAAATAAAAATAGCAAGCTAGATTTGTTTCAATAAAAGCTAACACAACACTGCTAGTACTAGTCAAAGTCACCTAGGACAAAATGCATAACTAAACATATTCGTCCTGATTCTCACGGACCTAGGCCGCCCCGCCCTTGCTCTCCTCATGCGGGGGTCTAGAATTATTGTCGGACCTCCGTACAGTGGCCAGTAACCCTTTGGGATGGGGGGCGAAAATCCGATGCGGTATACACTAAACACCTCCATTATCCGGTACACATCGTGGACGTACGACGCCCAACTGACCCGGGACTGTGCACAATATGCCACAGTGTGCATGCATGGATAATGGAGTGCCTGGAAATAACTACAGTCACAGGTTCGATCACGGAGAGAGACTCGATACGTACCAAGTGAGAATCCGCCTGTGGGACTAATCTGTGTCGCTTCGAACTCAGAGTTGTGACGATTGAACAGTGTCACTGCAAAACACCTTGAATCCCGCATGTTTCTCTCCAATGTACCCAGTAGTGTCTGGCTAAACTGGTGCCCTGTACCCAACTGTGCCTCTGTCTCCTGTCCTCTTCTCATAAAGAGCTCAGCCAATCTGAGGTATTTGGACATGACCAACGCAGCGACAGGGAGATTCTGTGTCCCCTTCATAACAGAGTTAATGCACTCTGAGATGTTCGTTGTCATATGGCCAAATCTACATCCACTGTCCTTGTACTGTGCCCATAGATCTATATCCATCCTCCGAGTCCACTCACCCATGGCCATGTCCTCCGCCTCGAGCAAACCAAACCAGTAATCAAAATCAACCTCACTCTTCGCATAGGCAGCATTCATAAGCAACTTATTTGCATCAACCAACTTGAATTTCTAGGCAAAGTTTGCCGCAACATGTCTTGCGCAAAACGCACGAAATGCGGACGGCGGTAGCCACCCACACTCAGAGTCCTCCAAGGCGGCCTTGATGCCGTTGTGCCTATCACTCAGCACAAGTATGCCGGGTTGA
>JASCZI010272961.1:0-10309 GCA_036250425.1 Stylosanthes scabra | reverse complement strand
TGTTATGGCCATTTGTGGCATCTACATGTCAGGAGGTGCCAGTTGATCATCTCACTGTGCTAACATGTTTGAGAGTGTTGTCTCTGAATGATTGTTATGAGATTAATAGATTGTCAAAATCAATGGGCAATCTGATACATCTTCGTTATTTGGATGTCTCTCGCACTTCAATAACAAAGCTCCCTGAATCCGTCTGCACCTTGTACAACTTGCAGACACTGAAGGCAGCAAAATGTGCTTCCCTTAGGAAATTGCCGAAGAACCTGCATCGTCTCATTAATTTGCGATACCTTGATACTAGAGGAACTCCCTTGCAGAAGATGCCTAAGAAGATCAGCAAATTGGTGAATCTTAAAGTGTTGAGCACATTTGTTGTGGGCAAAAATAAAGGATCAACACTTCAAGAATTGAAAGAGATATCAAAACTTCATGGATCTTTCTCTATTAATAAGTTGCAAAATGTTGCTGGTCCTGCAGATGCATTGAATGCTAAAATGGTTCATAAGGAATTCCTTGAAGAGCTGAAACTGAATTGGGATGGTACAACTGGTCTCAAGGATTCACAGCAAGAAATCAATCTGCTTAATAATCTAAGGCCACATGAAAACTTGAAGAAACTCTCTGTCCATTGTTATCGCGGAACAATATTTCCAAATTGGTTGGGGAATCATTCTTTTCATAGCTTGACATCTATGTCACTAAATTGTTGCAGGTACTGTAATTCTTTGCCACCTCTCGGCCAGCTTCCTTCCCTTAAAGTTCTTGAAATCTTGCAGTTTGATGAACTGGTGACAATTGGCAATGAGTTTTATGGATCCGCTGCATCGAAGCCATTTCCATCTTTGGAGATACTGAAATTCATTTGTCTACCAGCATGGACAAAATGGCATTCTCTTCGAGACGAAGCTTTCCCTTGCCTTAATGAGCTCCACATAGAAAATTGTCCATCATTGAGCAACGATTTGCCTCGCCAGCTACCGAGTTTGGTGAAACTGGTCATCAGAGACTGCCTAAGGCTTGCTTCTTCACTCCCCAAGGCTCCAGCTATGCAGGAAATGGAGATAACTAATTCTGACAAGGTAGTTTTAAAGGAAATACCAAGCAATCTGCAATCATTCAAAGTGAAAGGCTGTGAGATCATGCAATCTACATTTAAAGCATTAGAGCACACAGGATCTCGCCTTCAAAGCTTGGAAATCTCTAGTTGTTCACTCGACATATTGTTTCCACAATCGGAACTGCCAGGTTCGCTGAGGAAACTTATTGTCCAAGACTGTGAGAAACTTTTGATTCCAACTGAGCAACCCAACAAAACAATTGAATGGATATCAATATCAGAAAGCTGTGATTCCCTCGGTTCCTTCCCAATGTCAATGTTTACCAATCTCAGTTACCTCTTTCTTAAAGGCTGCAAATCTCTAACATCCTTAGTGCTGTCACAAAACTGTCTCCAATTCCCAGGTCTTTACTCTCTTAGTATAGTTAACTGTCCTGCTTTTGTATGCTGTGGAGATTTTCTAGCTCCCAACCTGACTCACCTTTCGGTTTCTGGTTGCGAGAGCTTGATCTCATTGCCAGAGAACATGGACCTTCTCATGCCATCTTTACAAACACTTATAATATACAAATGTCCCAAAATTGAGTACTTTCCCGGAGGCTGTCTACCGTCCGGTCTAGCCGAACTGCAAATAGGAAAATGCGAGAAACTAGTTGCTAACCGGTCTGAGTGGAACTTGCAAAGGGTGGAGTCTCTGGAAGTTCTTAGCATAATTGGAAGATGTGAGAATGTGGAAAGTTTCCCTGATGATGACCTTTTACCTGCCAATGTAGCAGAACTGTTCATTGATGGATTTGTGCATCTCAAAATATTGAACAGCAAAGGCCTTGAAAATCTTGATTCTCTCTTAGAATTGAACATCAGCATGTGCCCTCAGATTCAGTCATTGCCAGAAGAAGGGTTGCCTAATAAACTCAAATTTCTCAGCATTTGGGGTTGCCCTTTACTAAGGGAACGTTGCAAGAAGGACATAGGGGAAGATTGGCCTAAGATTTCTCACATACCCTTTATAACCATTGATGAATAAGCAATATCATTTTTAATGTAATTTTGTTAGATCATGTTTCGCTCTCACATTCTTGATTTTTTTGAAGTTCCTATGTAGTATAAAAGATTGTTGATTTGAATTTATATGAATATTTTGTATGCATTCAACTTATTTCCTTTCTGAATTATGGGTTGTTCATGTTTGTGTTCAATAGTGTTCTTTCGTGGATTAGAATATCCAAATAAAGTTATTTAAGAATGACAGGAGTAGTTCCTATGATCTGCAGTGAGCCACTTTCTTATACAAATTTCATCTAATTAGATTTTCCTTTTGAAGTTGGTTGAACAATTTCTTTGGGGCATGCATTTGTTTTTAGGAAGATGTTCAAAGATGATCCTAAAAGTGATGGCAATATGAGGTGATAATTCCTTGACTTCGGTTATACATGTTTTGTATTTAGTTTCTATTTGAAAAAGTTAGGTTTGCTACATGCCAGCAATAAATGTTAGGGTAAAGGACATTTATGTTCGTGGTTTCAAAAATTGTATGACCAATGTTATTAGTAAAGTATTTAGGCACTAACTAGAGGGGTTACTATGTATATAATTGTCAGCATTTTTCTTATATATCTTTAATTGGGGAATGCGTGAATAACTTTAGATCAAATAGTAAAGATTATCAACATTGCTTGATAGTAAAGATTATCCTAAAAACGGTTGCAATATGAGGTGATATATATCCATCCATTCATTCACACACTTCAAATTCTGATTTATTTTTGTTTTCAATAAATTGGACTAGCAGGAGAATCTATGAATTTGGTGTCTCCTAATGGGTCTCATCTATTAATTGGTTTTAAGAGTCTCTAACTATCCAAATGTAATCTCAATTGACACACAGGATAACAAGAGTTTCTTTTAATGGCTTGGAAATTTGTATCTATCAACTATATATAAGCTTACCGATAACATGATAAATAAACACTTCGAGCGCACATTGCTCAATTTCAGTATAGTCTAACTCTTAATGATTTGGTTAATTAGTGGTTTTGCATAGTTATCCTACTGACTTAGCATAAAAGCAGAACCATGTTTTATTATGCATACATATATATGGTTGTCGTTCACAAGCGTGATGTCTTAATCACATCTAAAATTTAGAAAAATACTTTTGAGACAGCATGATGTACTAACTATTTTTATTTTGATTAATAATTTTGAATGTGCATTTTGTTGGTTTATTATGATTTAATTTGCAATTGATAATCTTCTCTTTCTGTTTTTTTTTTCATGTGCTGGGATGTACTGCAGAAAAATGCAAAATTATTCTCGGTATTACAACTTAATTACCTATATACTCATTCCATGTTCATTTCCTTTAACAACTCATCGAAGAAACATTTGGTGGATTTGAACGTTTGTTTACCATTTAATATATACAATCTGATACTATATTAAACCCTGGTTCTTAAAAATGAATGATATTTCCGAATCATACCAACTAATATAAATATACAAGTCTTTTTGTTTTTTGTCCTGCGCATCTGCACGGGTCTTTTGCTGTGTAGTATAAAAGATTGTTGATTTGAATTTATATGAATATTTTCTATGCATTCAACTTATTTCCTTTCTGAATTCTGATTTGTTCATGTTTGTGTTCAATGTAGTGTTCTTTCGTGGGATTAGAATATCCAAATAAAGTTATTTAAGAATTAAGAATGAAAGGAGTAGTTCCTATGATCTACAGTGAGCCAGTGATGTTAGTTTTGTCTTGCTTATGAGATTTTGAGTTTATCTAAGCATTTTTTAAAAATTTCCAAATTAAATCACTACCAATTCGAATTTGACAAAAAATCAGACTGCCTTGTATTTATGTGTAAACTGAACAAGTGTTGATGGTTCAAATCTCATCGTATATATGCAGCAACCCAATGGCCAGCGTCAAGTCCCTTAGATAGAGCTCTAATCCGCACAGGTAAGTCCTTGTCCTAATGAGCTAGGAATACCATAGAAAAACCTAAAGAAAAAATATTGCTGAATATTAAATTAAAAAATATTACATGTATATACAATCATTAAATTAGTTATTAGTTATATTTTATATATAAAGTAAATAATTTTTTTTCTTAATTTACACATAATATAATTGAAGATATTAATCCCACAAATTAAAACACCCCTCCCCCACGCACACAAAAAAAAAAAAAAAAAAAATGGAAGGCTCGTTGCTCCTCTGTCTTATGAATTGCTTGTTCGTTATATTTTTGTACTTTTTCTCTTTATTTCTTTGCCTACATATGAGGTATAAGTATAACGTAAATAAATTAATGAAAATGATACGTACATTCAATTTCTGCCTCTTTATGATGATGATCAAAGCTGCATTGGTTCAGTGCCCTAAGAAATTATCTCTATGATCTCATACTCGGTGATCGGTGGTATATGTGATGGCATAAATTCTTATCCAGTCCAGCCACACAGACATTTGATGATGCATGCTTCTTCTCTAATTCACACTCAATCTAGATGTTATTATCTCCTTTGTTCTATGTACCGTAAATTGTTCATCAGATCATCATGCTTGGCCTAATTGAAAAAAGTACTTGGGAGAAATAATTCCATGTCACTTATAGAGTAACATACTTTAGTTTTTTACTATACTAATTAACTTGAATTTAATGTTCTTGCCCCATACTCCATAATGTATACAAGTATAGGACTAGTTCTGCAAAAGATTGATTTACTACCACTTCTTTGTTCTATCAAAGGATGGCAGCAAAACCTGAGGTTTCATCTAAACAAATCATCATACCATCTTCTCCAACTCCTAATCATCTTAGACAATTCAAAATCTCCCTCCTTGATCAACTGGCTCCTCCAGTTTACATTCCCATTGTTCTTTTTTACTCTGCCTCTGATTTCAACCATTCATCAGATCTTGATTTCAAAACAATTTCTGAGAAGCTAAAATCTTCTCTGTCAAAAGTCCTTTCCATATATTACCCTTTCTGTGGAAGAGTGAAAGACAACTACACCATTGAGTGCGACGATTCCGGCGTTCTTTTCATTGAGTCTAAAGTTGCCACTGATCTTAGTCACATACTTAACAATCCACAAGTTCATGAAATAACTGAACTCTTGCCATTTGATCCCTACAATCCTCAACTTGCTGACCAAGAAAACAAGGAGCTTCGAGCAACAAATATGGCTGTTCAGTTGAATGAATTCAACTGTGGAGGAATAGCAATTGCTGCTTGCTTCTCACACAAGATTGCCGACGGCGCAACCGCGGCCACGTTCCTCAATTCTTGGGCTGGAATTGCAAGTGGTAGAGGGAACATAGCAACATCGTGGTCTCAAATGGATGCAGCCATGGTTTTCCCACCGAAGGACATAAAATTGGACATAACTCGCGGCATGGTTGGACTTGGACAGACAGAGATTGTGACTAAGAGGTTCATTTTCGACAAGGCGAATTTGTCCAAACTAAAGGACCAGTTCGGGAGCTTCAATCCAACTCGTGTTGAAGCTGTAACAGCACTCATATTGAAATCAGCACTAGAAGCAAAGAGAGTGAATTCTAGTGGGCTTCATCCCGCGTGCATGATGTCCCACGCGGTCAACATTCGCGACCAGATGAACCCACCATTGTCTAAGAACATGTTAGGAAATTTTTGGCAACAAAGTATTTCTCCAATTATGGAGTTTAATGGAGAGGTGAGGTTGCTTGATTTGGCTAACTTGGTAAGAGAAACCATAAGAAAAGTTGATGCTGATTTTATAGGTAAACTTCAAGGTGACGGGTTTGTTAAGATTATTGAGTCCTTAATGGAAGCAAAAATGATGGTGGCACAAAAGGGTATTCCTGGTTATGGCTTTAGTAGTTGGGTAAGATTTGGTTTCTATGAAGTTGATTTTGGATGGGGAAAGCCAAGTTGGGTTTGCACCATTGGTGTTCCCATAGAAAATGCTATCATCTTAATGGCTACAAGAGATGGGGATGGAATAGAGGCATGGGTGACCTTGAACAAATTAGATATGGCCAAATTTGAATGTAATTTAGAACTTCTTAAATTTACTTTAAAGTGAATATCATATTATTAACTATTAGATGATTTAGTTAAACATATTTAATCAAACATATAAATTCATCTTACAATTTAGAATATTATGTTTGTATAAAGATATTTTCATGCGTAAAATGCAAAATATGATTATGCGCCGTAAAGGAAGTCACAACTTTGAATGCAAAAGTCATTGGAACAATTGTTGATTGGCAAGGAAATGTTCTGGTTCACAACTAATTAATGGTGGATCTGTTGAAATTCTTGGATTCCTTAATCCTAACACCATCCATGTTAAATCATTAAAAAAAAAATACTTGAGAGCAGAAACGTACCTAAATATATAACCATGATTCTTGATTTAGATTTGTTGTTCCCAATCTTAATGGTGGTTCTTTGATTCTTTGTTGTTTCTTGATAGGGCTGAATGACAATTCTTTGATGGGAAGGGTTGCAAGTGGCAGCTTAGATATATTGGAGATCAAAATCCTAGAGTTTTATTTATATTGGGCTATTAACTCCCATTAAATCCTTAAGACACAAGTAAAATATATAGTATTGGTTTTATTCTCATTAAATTCAAACCGATAAGTAATATTGACTTATTCCTTTTATTATTTAAACTAATAGTGAGATTACTTTACAGAAATCAAAATATAAAATAGCTAATATAATTATACTTAATTATATATATATAGCCCATAAAATAAATTAAGAAAATAAAATTTTCTGACAGGATCTTCATCTTCAAGTTGGAGTGAGCTCGATAAATAAATAATAATAAGCTTGGTGTATTTGTTTTGGGTTGTTTTGCTTTGGTTGTGCTAAGTTTACCTATGTTTATTTTTTGTTAAATTATATCCTTAGTCTTCATAATTTCAGTGAAATTGTAATTTAATTTCGAGAATTAAAAGTTTGTAATTGAATCCAATAAAAAAATTTGTAATTAGAATCGCTCGGAAACAGTTTAGTTTAAAAGAATATTATAAAAGAAAAATTTTCAGCTGTATTTTAGTGGCATATTGCATGGAACTTTTCGGATGGGTTGCAGGTTTCTAATTTGTCGCGTAGCAAGGAAGTAAAAGACGAAAGAATCCCTATAAAGTGTTAGGATACACTTAGCATTACCCTTATCTATATAATGTTCGCCCGAACAATTAAGCTGAATAATTTTGTTGCCTAGGAACAAAAAAGCCGAATAATTTCACGGAGAATATATATATATTTAACTTATGTATATATTATATATTTTTTTTAGTTAAATCAACGTTTAAAATTTATTGAAATTCCGGTATCCTGATATACTTGAAACTTCTCCTATATTATAATATCAATAAATATAGACAACCAAATATTTGTATCAACAAAGTCTAACAAAAGTTTTTTCACATTAAGTTTGTTTTCAATACAGAAGAGGAGAAGTAGAGGAAAAAAAAGACGACGATGACGACAGTGGCGACGACGACAAGGAGGAGGAGACGACGATAGTGACGACCATGAAAGTTTCACAGAAGAAGACGATGACGGCAACAACCAAGACGACATCGGTAGCGACGAGGAGGAGGAGGAGACGATGGTGACGAAGATGATGGCAATGACAGTGGAGAAGAAGAGGAAATAAAAAAGATAACAAAAGTGAAAAAGAAGGATAACACAATGAAGAAAGGAGGATGAGGAGGAGAAGGAGGAGGTGGTGGAGAAGGAATGCAACGAAGAAGGAGGAGGAGAAAAAGATGAAGCTAAGAAGAAAGAAGCTGATAATGAAGAAGAAGAGAAGAAATCTGTTTCTTTTATTCAACAAAATTCGGTTATGTTTTAAAAAGGAATCCGGTTCGTTTTTTTAATGAAATGCAATTCATTGAAGAAGATAATGGAGAAGAAGAAGAGAAGAAATCTGTTTCTTTTGTTCAACAAAATTCGATTAAGTTTTCAAAAGAAATTCATTTTGCTTTTGTAATGAAATGCAATTCATTGAAAAAGATGATAAAGAACAAGAAAATAAGAAATATGTTTCTTTTGTTCAACAAAATCCGATTCTATTTTTAAAAGAAATCCGATTCTTTTTTCTAATGAAATGCAATTCTTTAAAGAAGACATGTTTCTTTTGTTCAACAAAATTCAGTTATCTTTTTAAAATAAATTCGGTTCATTTTTGTAATAAAATGCAATGCATTGAAGAATAAGAAGAAGAAGAAAATGAGAAGAAATTTGTTTCTTTTGTTCAACAAAATTCGATTTTGTTTGTTTAAAAAAATCAAATTTGTTTTTCTAATGAAATGCAATTCACTGAAAAAGATGATGGAGAAGAAGAGGATAAGAAATCTGTTTCTTTTGTTCAACAAAATCTGGTTCTATAAGAAATTCAATTCGTTTCAAGAAGATGAATATGAATAATACGAAGATGAAGAAAAACATCATCAACAACAATAACAACGTAACAGAGTAGGAGGAGGAAGAGGAAAAAGAGAAAATGGAAGAGGGGGAAGAAGAAGAAGAAAAAGATTATGATGATGGTGGCGGCACGAGAGAGTTTCCATCTTGGTGCGCTTTCATTAAGGGGCCACATGAATGCCACTTTAACCAAGCCCCTCGAGTACCTTCTGTGTTGATATATGAGTATTGGACTTTTCACACAATCTTTTTTAATTTTGAATTCCATTTTCATTAACCATCTATGCACATTAATTATTGGACCTTGCACATAATTGCTCCAGGGTCAAATTTTATAAATCATATATTTTTTTTTGTTAATCATCGATTGCCCTAGGAAGGGATAACATAATCTAAGCTCACTTTTATGGATCCAACTCGAAAAAAATGTTGTGGGACATGTCATAAAGTCCCATGGATTTTCTTTACCCTTGATTTCTACCATCAAAATAAAAAGCCGAAACAAAACGTGCCATTTATATATAAAGGCCCACTCACCTAGTTTGCCCATAAACCCTCAAAATTTATAGTTTCACAATGAAACCTCATTCGGGGTCAAATTATAAATTCACATAAAATTTAGCATGACATATGCGTTGTACCATCCTCTGCGTAACCAGTGACATGTGTCATGCTGTGACTAGTTAAGAATTTATTTGTCCTTTTCCCTAAAAAGAAATTGTAGTGTTTCCCTAAAAATATTCACTATATTGATAGAGATGCTTACCACCGAGTAGTAGAGATGAAGAGACTCCTATACAAAAATGGCACCCCTGCTAAACCCTCTGAACCAAACTAGAAGTGACTGTGAAAAATCAAGGCTCACCCCGTGCAATCAACTATACCTAGAGAGTGCTCACCAAATCACTCCCCACGAAGGTCAATCTGCAAAGAAGAGAGGTGAATTGCTTAGCTTTGTGTACCAGATGCTGGGAACAAGAAAAAATGGAGACTTACCTTTTCAAGACATGCGAGTACGCCCGTGCCTTCTAGTTCCACTTGCCTCTGGCAATTCGATCGACAACCAACCCTGATCTAGACGCCCCAGCCTGGATTGAGAAGCAACTAGAAACCCTCAATCCCAAATATCAAAGTCTACTCTGGTCGTGCTTTCTGGCCTTGTGGAATGTGAGGAATCAATTCTGCTTCGAAGGAACATACCGATCACCAATGGAGGTAGCAAAAATGGCTAGTAGAAAGCACGGAGAATTTCTTTGTGCCATGTGTTAACCATGTTACAATATGTATAAATTCATTTGATTAAGTTTTGATGAATGACAAACATTGAAGTTAAGGATAAGCGTTGGAAGCAAGCAAAGACAAGAAGACGAGTCCGCAAGCTTTGAAGATGGTTTAATATCTTAGGATTTAGTTAAACTTCTTGTCAAGAACCAAAGTTTATTATCTCTCTCACACACACATAAGAAAAAGTTTTTAAAGAAAAGGTTTTACGAAAACTATGGCGGTAAAAATTTTATAACTTGTTAGCTGTTTTAAAGCTTAGTGCATTGATGCATGAGCATCTTTAGAGGTTTTCTAGGATAAATCATACTCAATTCTTTGTGATATTTATGCAATAATTCATTAAAAGCAGCCATTATATGTTATAATTGTAATTATTTTATCTACATGGTACTTTGATGTAGTTTTGTGAAAGTTGTAGGAAAAAACAGGTTGAAAAGCCAAAAAGATGAAAGTTGGAAACTTAGCTTTGGGACTCAGCCAGGAACCCACGCATATGCGTGGAAGTCAGCTAGGAGCCCACGCATAT
>JASCZI010272960.1:0-19769 GCA_036250425.1 Stylosanthes scabra | reverse complement strand
ACAGAAAAAGATCAATCCTTTGTACCATTCAGAATGAACAGAGAGTAATATAAAAGAAAGTGTGAATGTGATAGAGTTTTGAAAATTTCAGAGAAATTGAAGAAAAACCTACCTTAGTAGAAGCCATTGAAAGGGCTCAGAAGATGTTAGAGAGAGAGAGAGAGCAAAGTAGATGACAATGGAAGAAGAATCCTTAGCTTTGAGTTCTCTCCCGTCTCCACAGCGAAGAGAGATATAAGCAAAGAAACTCTACTGAACAAGTCTCCGGCGGCAAGAGACGGCGCCGTCGCGCCGGCGCCGCTGCGGTGGTGGTTGAGATAAGAGTGAACCACGTCTTGGGAGAATGGGGCGTCGGAGAGCCAATTGGGTGAGGGAAGAAGAATCAGAAATTGGGGATTAGGTTTTCTTTGGATTTGGGGCTGATTTTGGGTATTGGGGATTAGGGTTTTCTTTGGATTTGGGGCTCATTTTGGGTTTTGGGGCTGGCCCTAATCCAGCCCTGTTTATTTGGGCTTGTTTAGGGTTAGGACCAATATTTATTTTTTTATATATTTAGGGGCTATGGGCTGAAAAATAATGGAAGGGTTTAGGGCTGGCCCTAGGGTTGGGGTTTTTTTGACAGCTCTCTATATATAAAAGGTTAATCCATTTTTCAAAATTCTCATGATGTTTACTTTCATTCAGTTTTGTTCCTAATATTTTGGATTCATTCAATTTTTCCCCTTCTTCCTTTTTGTGTTGTTCTCAATTTTGTTCCTAACACGATAGAGTCAATGTCCAGAGCTATTTTGACACAAATCGAAAATATTAGGAATAAAATTGAATAAACCGAAAAAAAATATAAAAACAATAACTACAAGACAACATGCTCCATCTATGAATGGTAAAGTGGTTACATTTTCTTTTATAGAAAGGAAAAGTCTCAACACCTAAAGAAGGTGTAGAGAAGTAGATAAATTAATTACATAAACTGGCATCATCACCAGAACAATTGAGTACCCATGTAAAAGAATAATACATATGCTAAGATACATGTATAGAATTATCATTATCAAATGGACCTTGAATACAAGGGGCAAACAAAAATACCCTGAATTTTGTTAGATATAGACAGATTCTGTTGCTCCAGACCTATCACACAGATCATTCTCTTCAGCTATTGTACATGCAGATTATGGCCTAGCAGATACAATGTATTAAACATAATTTGATCAATGTTCTTGGGTTCGAGTCCTGCACCTAAAACAACTTTGTCCTCAATTATCAATTAGCATCATGTACAAAAAGCAAGGATGTGACTCCCTTGATCCACTCCCCATAGATATATAATTCAGATCTATGGTCTCGAACAAAATTGTGTAAACCTTCAAAAATTGGGGTTATGCCCTCTCATCAGAAGGCAAAAAAAGAAGCAGCATTGAACTAACAAAATATTAATAGGCAGTTAGCAAGTAGAGAGGCATTCTCACAAAGTATACATATCAAGAATATTTTACTCTAAAATATTGAAAGGAAGTTTCCCAAAGTACACACATATATATATACAACATGTGGGAGATCAAATGAATATCCGCAAATCCAGAGTTAACCTCCTCGATTAAGAAAAGGAATTCTTCAAAGATTAATTGAGGGTTAGCTTAACAATGAATAATCAAATTGAAATCTAAAATTTTCAAATAAATTTGAACATAAACATAACATCATTGACGAAACATAGAAAAGATAGTGTACAACATCCTCAGGTAAGTACAATTATAAGCCATGTACACATAATCTATTTAGGGCTCTGATTTTATCTAACTAGCCTATCCTAATAAGATACATGTGAGTGTATACTCTACTAATAAAGAATAAACATAATTGTTCATACTACAAATCCTTTCAACTACTTGAAAATTTGCCCATATTACACCCAAAAGATCAAGTGTTTCTGTTCCAATCTAAAAGTTACAGATTGAAGCATAAGGAACTACAATATCAGAAATTATCTAGAATATTACATTTTGGGCAACAATTTGAAACATGATAACTTCAAAGAACGACTAGCAAGCTGTCCACTGTCCATTTATCATTTCTAACAAAGTAGTTATAAAAGCAACATATAGTTTCCATGAAATCGATTCTGAAATTAAAGTCTTTGGCATCTAAGTATCCAATTCAATAACATGCTAAGCAACTATGAATAAAAAAGATGTTAAGGAAATTGAGAGAAATACCTACCTATTTTACACGGTGTCGGAATGTTGGAACCACGGCGCGGAAGGCGCGAAGGCTGCAAAGGACATGGAGGCTAGAGGTCAGGGGCTGGGCAAGAGTTCGCGATGGCTAGAACGCGGAGGGGAAAGTGAGATTGAGGGCAAGCGATTGTGGCTTGCGGTGAGATTAAGATCGGGACGGTGGTGGAGAAGGTAGGGGCGTGAGTGTGAGACCTTGGGTGTGAGAGAGGAGGGGTGCGTGTGTGCTGCGGTGGAGGAAAGAGAGGTTGGGAGTGAGTGACGATGGTGGCTGAGAGCGGGCTGGGCGCCGCCGCAACGGTGCCGGTAAGGGGCACAGACAGGGGACAGAAAGATGAGATGATAGTTCATGGCTAGGGATTTGTATTTAGGGTATTAATTTGGAACTTGGAAAGGTATTTTTGTCAAAGTAATAAGAAAAGATTGTTTGGTCTTTTAATAAAAAGAATACTAATAAGGATATAATTGTCTTTCTATATCTTTATATAGGAGTATTTTGGTATACACAATAATGAATAATTATTTTAAAAATAAATAAAAAAAAGTTGCTGACAGAAATAAATAAAAATTGCATAGAGAATTTTAATTGATTTAAAAACTTTAAAATATCGATATGTATTAATTAATTTATATATATAGCAAACACCATCTAATTATATCACGTAAAATACTACACACCAAAAACTATATGGTTACAAGTTACAGCACTATATGTATACAAACTCACACTACATTCAAAAACCAAAACTGTAAATTCCATCTGAGTCATTGCACATTGATTTTACCTAACCTTATAACTATTAACATAATGATAATAATTCCCATTACTATAGTTTGAGATCGAGTTATTATATTTGTTCCCCTTCTTCCTCATCACATACTCAAGCGCTTTCCACCACCACTTTTTCCTCCTACAATGTGTCACGTGACTAGTCACGTGTTGTAACGACCTATTCCTCTTCACCAACCCCCTCACCTCCGGTGCCTTATACGTTCGAATCAACGGCCACTTTATCCCAGCAAAAAACGGGTGCCGTTTAATATCCGTTGCACCCCTGGCGCACCCTAGCCTCCTCCTTGGATCCTTCACTAAAAGCTTCTCAATCAAATCCCTAGCTTCACTTATCCCTTCCTCCAATTCCTCTCTCTCATTAACGTAAAATCTCACGTCCCTGCTCGATGCTATATTGTGCAGCGTGCTTTCTTTGCTACACCCCTTAAACGGCGTCGTACCGTATAAAAGCTCGTAGATGAAAATCCCAAACGCCCACCAATCCACGCCGTTACCGTGCCCGTTACCAGAAACAAGCTCTGGAGCGAGATACTCGTGGGTCCCAACACACGATCGTGAAAACGCCGTGGTTGGTTCCGCAACAAACTCCGCCACCACGCGCTCCGTGAATCGAGATTTGTTTCGGTTGTTATAACAGAAACAACGGTTTCTAGAGTTTGTTGTTAGTCTCGGGGAGTGTGCCCTGCGCTCGAAAACTGGTGCCACGTCAGCTTTGAAGCAGAGATCGAAATCCGAGAGCATGACGTGGCCGTCCTCGCGTAACAGAACGTTC
Source organism: Stylosanthes scabra (assembly GCA_036250425.1). Lineage (NCBI taxonomy): Eukaryota > Viridiplantae > Streptophyta > Magnoliopsida > Fabales > Fabaceae > Stylosanthes > Stylosanthes scabra. Next base: position 15,970 of record JASCZI010272960.1, on the reverse strand, counting down.
TCTGGTTTGAGATCTCTGTAAACGATTCCAAGCGCGTGGAGGTACTCGAGCGCGACCAGTACCTCTGCCGCGAAGAATCGGACAGCCCGGACCGGGAGCCTGTTGCCAGGCTGTTTACGGAGGAGGGAATGGAGGTCGCCGTTGGGGCAGTAGTCGATGAGGAGGCACGTGTAGTGAGACGCATCGATGCGCGCGTAGAGCGTGGGAAGGAAAGGGTGGTCTAGCGCGTGGAGGATCTCAGCTTCGGTTTCCACGTGGGAGAGTTTCTTGGCGGTTAGGAGGTCCTTATCGACGACCTTGAGGGCGAAGGTGGCGCCGCCGTGGTGGTCATCTCGGAGGCGGCAGAGGAAGACGCGACCGAGGTTTCCGGTGCCTAGGTGGCGGAGGATCTTGAGATGGCGGAGGTGAAGGCGGCCGTCGGAGGAGAGGGCACTAGCAGCAAGGATGGCGGACCAGTGTGGGTCGGAGCTGCGGTGAGGACGGCGGAGGACGGAGGTAGATGAGGTTGTTGCGGAGGCGGATGCGGCGGAGAGACGGTCGTTGAAGCTGAAACTGAGGGTGAGACTGCTGGTGCGTGTAAGGGAGGTGCGGGCGGAGGAGGAGGCGGTGGTGGTGAATGTACGGTCAGTGGTGGTGCTGGTGAAACTAAGATCAAGATCTGAATCTGGCGGGAAGAAGAATGTGTCTTCTACCATCATATTGAATGAAGAATTGTTATGTTGTTATTAATGGTTGTGAATGATGAGAGTGAGAGAGTTTTTTAACGTTGTTGGTTTGAGGGTGATGTGTGTATATATATAAAGGGGAAGAAGAGAGAGATGGTGGGAGTGAAGATTCATATAAAGTTGACCGAAATGGAAGGAAAGAGGGACATGAGCATATGGAGAGTCGACAATGCAGAGGTTAGGTTAGGTTGACCCACTGGCTGTTTACATTTATTAATACTTTAATAATGTTCTAACTCCTAACGTTTCATTGTGGTGGCACACTTTTATTATTATTTTAGTGACAATTATGATCATCATCAGTGTTTCCATTATTATTATCATTATGGACAGGGATTGGGAGTCTACTCTTTAATTATTATTTTATTTTTCATGTATTTTTTATGTTATTTTTCACGATCCATGTCTCTATATATGAAGATGAGAAACTAATTTCTTGTTTAAGTAAATTATTTAATACTGATTTTATTGAAATATTTTTAAAAAATAATTATTACAGATTGTCTGACTTAAACTTAAACTTACATTTTGGTGTTGTGTGATACATGCTAATTCTTTACAATCTGTACTTTCTTTGACATAGCAACGAACTCTTGAATAGTTCAAGACTTGGAGTGGTTAGTATATGTCTATTTTTTTTAAGTAATATTAGCGAGGGAAAAGACACAACTCATGATATCAAGTATAGGTTCATGAAGTTAAATACAAATAAAACTGATAAAAATAAGATGAACATGGCTGGTATATGTGTATGTGTATGTTTATCTAATTTAATTTGTTTAGATAAATGCGGTAGTGATGGTCGGTTGATGGAGGGGATTGAATATGAGAGAGAGAGAGAAAGAGTAATGGAGTAGTAAATAATGAATGGGGAAGATATGTAGAGTAGGGTAGGGTGGCTGTGTTGGTTTAGGGGAGCACAATTTATTACGTTAAATGAAACTTAAATCTAAAGTAGAGTTACTAATAAATAGTAGTAATCTTTATTCTTTATTATGTCCTTAGAAATGGATAAGCTTGTTAAAAGTGATTATTAAAGATAACATAAAAATTTTGTGTAATCTTATTCATAAGATTATGAATAATTTTCTGTATTTTGCTAGCTTAGCTAGCTTGCTGCTATGCAAGAAATTATGCTCAAAACTTGACAAATAAAAAGGTGTAATTAATAGGAGCAGAAAAAAATGAAATGTTGGTTTGATTCCAGGTTTGTCATTTGAAAATTAAAGAAGAGGCAGTATTTAGTCTTAAAAATATAATAATACTTGACACTGAAAATAAGATATATTGAACAGAAACATAAAAATTATTTTTTTTATTTAGTGATAAATTAGATCTAGGATAGAATAAATAATTAAAAAGATTCAATTTATCTTCATTAATTTTTTCTTTACACAAAATAAATAATAGAATAATAAAAAAATATATAATAATTATGAAAAATTAATAATGAAATTACAAAGAACAAGAAAAAAAATAATTTATGTATCTATATTTCGTGTAAAAAAAAACACAAAATATATACAATATTTTAATATATCATAATATAATGTTTTTATCTATTTCTAACCAACAAAATTTTGTGTCTTTGTATTATGTCTCTATCTCTTAATTATAAACAAAAGCAGCTTAATATAACAAAATTTTCATATTGTGCAGTTTTCGTCGTAAGCATATTTTTCCATCGCATGTTGTTTACTAACATATACTAACGTTGTTAACCTAATTAATTTATTGGATTGATCCGTGGTGGGAACAGAAAGAAACTAGTCATTGTATGTGGATATTTTGCATGGTTTTGCTGGTTTCTTGAAACAAGTGCTAACTAGCTAGGTGCAGGCAATTTAGAAAACCCAAGTAAGAGCTTTTAATAATAACTTGTTACTAGGAAACAGGGAAGCTTCATGTGTATGTTAATATCGTCATGCAGATGTAGTTCAACATAATTATATTAGGCTCATTTGTTTTGTTTTGTTTTTTTATTATTGACTTGGATTAGGCTCCTTTGTTTAATTTGTGTAGTTAATAGAAATACTTTTTATCAGGAGAAATATAAGTAAAATAAACGAGTGAATTATATGTGCAAGGTTATGAGTTCCATATACAACGAGGTTAGACTTATAATAGGTTAATTGTTATTTTATTTACATTAATTAATATTCATTAATTTACGTATTAAATTAAAGATGAAGATTTTGTTTTCAATAAAATATTAATAATTTTTAAATTAATATAAATTTAACGATAAGTATTAATTAGTGTAATTAAGTAAGTCAAAAGAACACTTTCACTAATGTAAGTTTATCCCCTTTACTACTATAAAAAATAAGATCGACAGTTCTTCTAGTGAGTCGAGGCGGTTAAAACCGCCACTAATCAACGGCCTTGACGGTTCTTGAAACCTTGCCAAATCAATAATGACAAGACAAGCTGATAACGACACCAAGATAAACGACGAAGATGAGTGGAGGTTTTGGAAGCTAAAAGAATTGGGAATGATGTGGGTCTAGCGCAAAAGATTTGTGAAAAGCACAAACACTAAAACTTTGGTCCAAAAATTGAGAAGGAAGGCAGATAATAACGTGCATATAATGGAATTTTTAGAACCGCCATAGAATGAACCTCAACCGCCGTCATTTTTCTTTAGTGGAAGGTTATCTTCAACCGCTGTAAGTAGAAAATGAGAAAGGAGCAACGACAATTTTCTATAACAACCTCTAGTAAGCATCTGATGCTCGAAATTCATTGTGGTGTAATGCTCTATATATATGTATCAGTTTAATTTGACTATATTATTATAAAAAAGTTTTTACAAAAATATTTAATCATGTATTTTATTTATAACTAACAAACAGATACATTTACTATGTGATTAAAAATATAGAAGGATGACAATGCATTCAAATTATATATACACTATGTGACTAATTAGTTACAGATCCCTTTGTTCATAGATCTAGATAACCCACTTTTCTACTTTATAAAAAATAGTTGTTAATTTGTTTGTGAAGCTCGAGCATGTTAACATCTATAAAAATAAAAATAAAACAAAGATATTACCTTTGTTTATGCTGTTCAACAATAGCACTATAGTAGCTAAAGTTTCATTTATCTTAATAATAATACAAGACACAATAATTTCTTTTCTTAAAATTATTAATAGAAAAGGGACTACTCGGAGATATTATTGTTAGATAAAATAATGAAGCACCAGCTTGATTGTAAAACCATACTGAAAAATTATAATCTTAATAACACTCTTGGCAAAAAGCACTCATCAAGTTCCTTTTAAGGAACACACTTTAATTAGTGTTCACTAAAATCTAAAACATGCATTATTTTTAAAAGTGATATATATGAATTATTATCCTGAAGGGGATTAATATTTAATACTATAGTTAGAAAAAAAATATGGTCCACATAGTATGGTTTTACAGGAATGTAATTTCAATTCTTGGTATCACTTTAATTAGGAAATTACATAGAAGTTTTTAAAGATCAGAGCTTGTAAGTATAATGATTTTATATATTATATATTATGATACTAATAATTAAGTATTGAATTTATCTAAGTTTTTGTCGATTCATTGGAAGAACGGAAAAAAATAAAAAAAAAGTGATCTGGCTTATTTAGAAAGATTATTTTTTAACCTATGCATTCAAGAATGAATTAAAAGAAATTAGTATTCTTCTTCATCCCGAGAGAATTTTAACTATATATACCACCGAGTACTGCCGAAGCATGTGAACTTAATTATTAATTATCAGTCCAACTGTTTTTAACTGTGCAATAACGATCAAATTAAAATACTAATGAAATTATTAATAATTAAATATGGTTTAATTTGTGATGAGTAGCTAGCTAGTCGATAAGGTTAAGGTAGAAAAGACTGCAATAAAGGAGGAAAATGGGAGGAGTTTATGTTGCATGTGATGTGAATAATGGAATAATTAGTTATTAAGCTAAGAAGAGAAATGTGAAGGGCCAAGTGATGCTGTCTCCCACGTGCTCAACATTGCCCCTATATTGTTGCCTACACTATTTCATTAATCACTATATAAATTGATATATTTATATATAAATGTTTATTAGATATCGATCTAAATGATAAATTTTATTAGAAATATGTGAAATTTATATCTATATTTTATTTTAATTTTTATAAAATATAAAATTTGTATTATAAATGAATTTTTTATATTTATAATAATTATTTATATTTGTATTGAATAATTTTTTTATATTAATAAAAAATACTCAAAAAGAAAAGAATTGATAAAATAATTACTTTTTACTATATAAATTTCTTCACTTTAGGCCAAATTTATTCTTGTATATTAGGATTCCTGGGTTTTAATTAAAATTTATTAAAAAAAAAAAAGAGAATACGCATATGAAAGGAGAGTCAATAATTATATATAATGTTCTCTTTAGTTTCAAACGGTTGTGCTTATAAATACTTTCCAAAATAACTTTACTTATATTCATTATCACATGTAATCATTTATCTATCTCATCTTATATGCTTAAACTTTTTAAAAGAGTAATTATATGACATAATATCAAAACTTTTGTAAAAAGACCTTGTAAAAAGAGAGGCTCTCTATATGAGAAAAATATTTATATATATATATATATATAATCATTTTTAGAAGAAATTAATATAAAAATATAAATAAATAAGATTAGAAAAATTAAAATTTTGAAGACTAAAGTATAAAAAAGCAAGAACTTATATATAAATTTATTAATTAGGGGGCATTACCCCTAATGATGTACTACGCGGTGTCTCTGTATATGATTATTCATGTGAATCATTCTTTATATTAGTTTAGTATTTAAGAAAAATGATTTAATTATTTCATGACATCCATTATTAATTAATTATAAGTGAGTAATTGTAATTAGAAATTAAACTTGTAAAAAAACATTTCCCATTTTAATCCTTAATAAATAACACATATTAATAAAATCCTTGTATTTATCCGTGAGTAGTATTACTTTATGAAATACTACTGTATAATTCTACATAATTCATTTTTCATATTTGACATAACGAAGCTCGCCTTCCTTATCATCACAATAATGGTAACTAGCTAGCTGCTACTTATTAGTGCTTGTTAAAAAAATGGAGGCTATATCAAAATTATGAAACTCCTCGTGATAAGAGAGATCCAACTGCACTTCTTTAATGAAGGAAATGTTACATTTAAGAAAGTACATTAACAATGAATATTCAAAGGAGAACAATCATTAAGAAGGCATGGGTGAAGGTGTCCGGCAGGCAAACTCAGATCCCATAAATAATAGTAATAATAATAATTGATGAGTTATTTATAAAAAATTCATTTATGTACACCATTATAATGGAAAGATATTTTAGAAATAATTAAAAAATTACCCCAAAACAATTCAAAATATTTTATTTTGCAGTTTTTAATTAATATTAGAATAATTAGATAATATTAAATTTATTTATAAACATATAATTATAATTATAGATGTTATATGTTTAAAATTATAAATATTACTAAATTAAATAAAATAATGTTGAGTTATTTCCCTCCTAACCTTATATAATAATAATAATAATAACAATAATAATAATATGCATGATTGCATGGTTGCGTATATCTTGATTTTACTGAAATATAATGTTGAACAACATATGCCTCGAGCAATATAAAAATAAGAAATTAAAATCTACGTCTTCCCTATTTTTCTCTTTATTTATACTTACAGAAAGAAATAATATTGCGTTCGGAGAATATAACCTCTAGCTGCCAATTTCTTTTTTTTTTTTTTTTAACAAAGTTTAATGTAGATAACATCGAAGGATTTCTTCGTTGCAAGTAGCTAGAGTGTTCCGAAACTAGGAATAATATCTCGGCAGAGTTTTAATTAATTAGTTTCCACTACAATAATATTTGTTTATAGCACAATTCATATATATATTTGATAGAGTGAAGTTATATATATATATATAAGTAGTGAAGTGAAATGACAGTACTGATATATCAATGAGGTTTGTCGTTACATGTAGAATTTAAAAGAAATTGACAAAACTACAAGGAAAAGAGTATCATGACAGTAACGTTGCATGAAAGTGGGATATAGCAGCTAAGTGAGGTGATCAATGGTGGGGACAATTAACTTGAAATAGCAAAAAATCTCTGTAAGTATATGAGGTGAGAAAGAGAAGAGATAGAAGAGGGGAAGAAAGCAAAAGGAGAGAGAGGGAGAGAATATTACCAAATTCAGCTCAAGATCAAAGCCATGCAGCATTCTATTTTGTATTTTTTCTCTATTGCTTCTCCTCAAACCCGAGAATTGTGGATCACATGACATCTGGCACTGGTTAGTTGCTGCATACTGCTCTTCTACATGATCATTTTCTGTTATGATCATATCATTACCTTCCCCATCAACAACAATCTTGTCTTCAAGGTTGAATTCAAGGAACATTTGGACAAAATTAGTAGCATCCTCCCAAGAGATCTCTGTCAAGTTATCTTGTCCCCAAAGAACCTTATATTGCTGAATTACTTGTTCACCCCGTTGAATAGTTCTAGACTCTAAGATTCTTGTAGGTTCCAGAATTGGCCCCATATCAGTAGTTGTTAGAGGTAGTGGAAAATAAGGAATGCCAATATCATCTCTAAACTTCTTCAGAGCAGAAACATGAAAAGCATTGTGAATTCTAGCTGCAGGAGGTAAAACCAACCGAAAGGCCACTTCACTCAACTTCTTCTCAATAGGGAACGGGCCAAAGTATCGCAGACTCAATTTCTGGTGTCTCCTTAATGCTACAAAATGCTGGCGGTACGGCTGCAACTTCACCAGCACTAAATCCCCCTCCTGAAGATCCACAAACCTTCTATGTTTATCTGCCACCTGCTTCATGTATTGTTGTGATCTTTCAAGATTTAACTTGAGGTCTGCTATCAAGTGATCCCTTTCCTCCAGAAGTTCTTGAAGGGATGTGTCATCATGTGGGGAAAATTCATAGCGTGCAACGTTTGGAGCTTCCCTACCATATAAGGCCTTAAATGGGGACATCTTTATGTTGCTATGCCAAGCTGAGTTATACCAAAACTCTGCCCAAGGAAGTAGAGTCGTCCACTTCTTGGGATTCTCTGAACAGAAGAATCTAAGATACATCTCTAATGTTCTATTACAAACCTCACTTTGACCATCCGTTTGAGGGTGGTATGCAGAACTCATGGCCAAAGTAGTGCCTTGACTACGAAATAAGTGCTGCCAGAATTGTCCACTGAAGACTCTATCCCGATCAGAGACAATAGATTTTGGGAAACCATGTAGCTTGACTATATTGGCAATGAACGTATCAGCCACAATCCTACTAGTAAAACCATTGCGGAGAGGAATGAAATGAGCGTATTTTGTGAGCCGATCTATCACCACCATGATGACTAAGAATCCAAATGATAATGGTAGAGCCACTATAAAGTCCATTGCAATATCCTCCCATACTTGAGATGGGATTGGTAAGGGCTTCAAGAGACTAGCCGGTGCCTTAGTATCCATCTTAACTTGTTGACATATGCGGCAGTGAAGAACATATTGCCTAATGTCACGTTGCATGTTAGGCCAATAGAAATTTGCACAAATGCACTCCACCGTCTTAGCAATGCCTGCGTGTCCACCGATGACACTATCATGAAACTCATGTAGTATCTGCTGAATGAGGCTGCTTGCTTTAGGAATCACTAATCTGTTCTTCCAGAGTAGCAAGCCATTATGGCATGAGTAATTCAGATCCTCCAATGAGTGTGAATTGCATTTCTGCATAATTGACAGCAATTCCTCATTAGAAGAGAGTTCCTCCCTTAATTGAATTAACCACTCTGCTCTAGGTGTAGACCAAGCACCCATGAAGCTCCTAGAGAGGGCATCAGCTACAACATTTTCAACCCCTGCCTTGTAATGAATTTCGAAATCAAAACCCAATAACTTGTGTAACCACTTATGCTGTTCAGGAGTGTCAGATCTTGTTCCAAGAGTGCCTTCAAACTCTGATGATCAGTGCGCAAAATAAACTTCTTTTCCAACAAATAGTGACGGAATTTAGCTAAAGCTTCCGTGATAGCATAAAATTCGCGTATATAAGCCGACTATTTCTGCATGTGAGGAGGTAACTTCTTCGAGAAGAATGCGATGGGATGTTTTTGCTGTATAAGCACAGCTCCAACTCCTGTCCCTGAGGCATCTGTCTCAACCTCGAAGGGTAAGGAGAAATTAGGTAGAGCTAAGACTGGCCTATTATAGATTGCATGCTGTAAGTTGTGAAAAGCCTGCATAGCCTCATTTGACTAAGAGAATGCATCTTTCTTCAACAAATCAGTCAATGGTGCAGCCAGTGAAGCATATCCCTTAATAACGCCTATAGTAACCTGTCAGGCCCAGAAACCCTCTTAATTGTTTCAAACTCAGTTGTATAGGCCACTCTTGAATGGCTGAAACCTTAGTTGACTCCATGTGCACTCCCCCACCTCTAATAGTATGTCCTAGATAATCAATCTCAGCCATACCAAACATGCACTTGGACCGTTTAGCAAAAAGGGACTGTTGTTGTAACAGCTCAAGAACCAAAGCTAAATGTTCTAAATGCAAGTCCATCCCATTACTATAAATCAGAATATCGTCAAAGAACACTAAGAAAAATTTTCGAAGATACGGTTTGAAAACATCATTCATCAAACTCTGAAAAGTAGCAGGGGCATTAGTAAGGCCGAAGGGCATGACTAACCATTCATATAAGCCTTGGTGAGTTCGAAATACAGTCTTATGACGATCCTCCTGCTTGACCAAGATCTGATGATAGCCAAAGCGTAGATCAAGCTTAGAAAACACTGTAGCACCAAATAGTTCATCCAACAATTCATCAACTGTTGGGATAGGAAACCCGTCCTTAATAGTTATGGCATTTAAGGCCCTGTAGTCTGTGTAAAATCTCCATGAGCCACCTTTCTTTTTTACCAGCAGAATTGGTGAAAAAAATGGGCTATTACTTGGCCGAATTATGCCTTCACGCAGCATATCAGTTACCATGGTCTCAATCTGAGACTTAAGGTGATGAGGGTAACGATAAGGACGTGCCTTCACAGGGGCAGCACCCTGGATCAAAGGAATTTGATGATCTTGAGAGCATTGTGGAGGCAACCCATCGGGAATCTGAAATACCGAATCATATTTTTGCAATAGAAGTTGCAAGTCAGAGTTGTCTGTGTCTGTGCCAACAGTTTGAAGAGGTGGAATTGTCTCAGGAATTTGAACCTCCAATGTGTAAAGTTCAGCCATGGAATCCGTGGAAATCATCCGTTGAATATGGTGGAATTGTGCTTGAGATGAGGGCAAATTCTTATACCCTTGAATTGTGACAAACTTCCCTTTATTCCAAAAACGAAGGAAAGAGCCATCATAATCTGCAATGTGGGCTTTAAGAGACTCAAGCCAAGAAGAACCAATCACAAGCTCACCTCCAGCAACATGGAGAACAAATACATCATGGAGAGTAATTGTGTTGCCTGAAATGTTTACATCCAAACTAGAAACCTTGCCCAGGACTGGAAGAGTTTTGAAATTGCCAGCGATGACTTTAACTCCCGGGGTTGGCTCAATTGGCAAGTTTAAGAACTTTGCAATCCTAGGTTGAATGAAATGATCCGAACTACCACCATCAAGTAAGGCATGTACCTCTTGTCTTTGGATAATGGCATTGAATCTGATCATAGCAGGCCCCTTACTGCCATGCATGGCATTATATGAGAGGTGATGATCCTGCACTTGAGATTCTAATGTTTCCATGGAAGGTTCACACACAGAGGTATCCACCCCACCCAAATCCAGATCAACACTATCCTCTAATTCCATTTGAAGTTGCAAATATTGTTTGTTGGCACAACGGTGAGTTGCCGAGAACTTCTCATCACACCAATAACACAGCCCCTTCCCCCTCTTACTCTGTATCTCTGCTGGGGATAACCACTTAACGTTTCTTGTAGGTGGAGGTGTAGCTGTGCGGCTAGTGGGTGTTGGTAGCAGTGGTGGCAGGTTGCTTTTAGGCAGATTGCGCAGGGATGAATTAGAGGACGGAGTGGAGAATTTACCTTGAGAGAAGGAGTTGCGAGGAATGGAAACAAGACTTTCCTCATATAATCTGGCTAATGTGACCGCTCGCATGAGTGATGGTGGACATAGAGCCTTCACATCGCGACGAATCTCAGGTTTCAGGCCCCCTATGAAACAGTCTTTCAGTGCCTCTGGAGGTTCAATTTGTGTGCGATTGGCTAACGCCACAAAGGCGGCATAGTATTCACCAACTGTGCCCTGCTGCTGGAGCTTAAAGAGGAGTTCCCGTGGCGATTCAAACAATGATGGACCAAACTCAATTTCAATAGCACGTTTGAGTTGATTCCATGAGCGAAACTGCGCCGATCACTGCGACATCTGAAACCAAGGAAAGGCGGCTCCTGACATGTGGATTGCTGCAATGCCGATCTGCTCTTCTTCTGGAATTCGAAAGAATTCAAAGTACTGATCCATGGAAAAAATCCATGCTAATGCCTCCAATCCATCAAATTTAGGGAGATCAAACTTCACTCTACTGTGTTGAGCTAGGCGGTTCATACCCTCAGCTCCACCACCTGAATTAGAGCCATGAGAGAACCCATGGGAAGGAGAATGAGAACGTGACTGTTCTTGGATGAGCTGGGTCAGAGAAGATTGTATGGCATCAAATTTGACATTCGTCGCTTCGATGTCCCTAGCACGTTCGGCTTTGCTCTCGTCTGAGACCTCTTCGATGCGTTGGCCCAGTCTCTTGAGTTCCGCCTCTAACCCTTTAAGGCGTGTGTTCTCTGCCATGGTGTGGATGAAAGCACCAAATGATAGAGTGAAGTTATATATATAAGTAGTGAAGTGGAATGATAGTACTGATATATCAATGAGGTTTGTCGTTACATGTAGAATTCAAAAGAAATTGACAGAATTACAAGGAAAAGAGTATCATGACAGTAACGTTGCATGGAAGTGGGATATAGCAGCTAAGTGAGGTGATCAATGGTGGGGACAATTAACCTGAAATAGCAAGGAATCTCTGTAAGTATATGAGGTGAGAAAGAGAAGGATAGAAGAGGGGAAGAAAGCAGAAGGAGAGAGAGGGAGAGAATATTACCAATTCAGTTCAAGATCAAAGCCATGCAGCATTCTGTTTTGTATTCTTTCTCTATTGCTTCTCCTCAAGCCCGAGAATTGTGGATCACATGACATCTGGCACTGGTTAGTTGGTACATGCTGCTCCTCTACATGATCATTTTCTGTTATGATCATATCAATATTCAACTTAAATATGCTTAGCCATGTGAATGCATGGCATATATTTATATTTACTTTAATTTATATAGATGATGATGATATGTACTATATATTGATAGCACATCACATAATCACAACTTGGCTAAGTGTTACAAATCGGTATCCAAGGCAAATTTAATTTTCATGTATGCGTGGATAAGACTTAAGATAGAGAGATTGTTCCATTATTCCAAATACTTCCTTTATGTGTGGATCGGAGGAATCCCAATCAAAGTTTGGGTCTTCAGTCTTGATGAGTAGTCTTTTACTCAGTTAAGGAATTGAGTATATGCAAAAAGAGAAGAAACACTACTTAGGCCAACTTTTTTTTTTCATTTGATATTAGTTACATTTTACTTTTATACTATTAGAATTTAGAATTTAAAACTTATAGTTTAAAATTTAGTATTTATTATTTAATATATTGGTAAAAAAAATAAATTATATTGATCATATATATATATATTAGGGTTTGTTTATAGTTTTAGAAATAAAGAAAGTTTAGCTATACCTTGTGTCCTAATAACGACACATTTTAAGAGAGAAATAAATATAAACTGTTTAAGTGTTTCATATATTCAGTGTATTAGAAATATGATAATACTAGATATACTATTATATACATTATATAATAATAAGAAAAAGTATAAATATTAGCATAGAAATAAAAAGTTTTATGTGCTAATATTTATATTTTTCTGTGTTGCTAAATAGTGTATACAAATATGTACAATGATACTCATAGATTAATTTTTAGAAATAATATAAAAATTATTGTTTTAATAATTTTTAGTAAATATTTCCTTTTATAATACCGGTACAATATACTTTAGCTTTTGTTTGGGTATCATCTTGAGAGATAAATATTAGAGCCACTAGAGACAAAGACATAAAATAAATCAACAATGCTAAGTCATTAATAAAAATTTATTCAACATCAATCAACAATTTAAATTGAATGTTCTATTTTTTTTAGGTTATAGATGCTTTATTTCTAAAAAAGATACAAAATTGATTGATATGGTTACTTTATATTTCGGATGTTCTATGACTTTTATTAAGAATGTTCTATAAACAGTGATTATTGTTGTTTTATTTTTATTGGTTAATTTATTGATTAGTAAATTGTTGACTACCTATACATTTAGAAAAAAAAAATTATGTATCTTCATATATATCTTATTTGGTAAAAATAGAGATACAAAGACATTTTTTCTTTAAAGTCATTATTTCTACCTTTATCTTCCTCCAATCCAAACCAAATAAACCACCATCCACCTTCTTCAAACACTATTCCTGATCAAAGAAAAAAATAAAAAAATACTACTACATACTATGAATCAAAACCTAGATCTAGAAAATATTACCTATAATATAAACAAACCAATTTATTATAGACTTTATTGTTCTTTCAAAAAGGAGAAAAAAGAAAGAAAGAACATATAAACAAAAATTCTAATAGTTGTTTGCCTTATTCATTCATAATTTCATATTGGGAATGTGAGGATGTGACTTATTATTCATTAATTTTCAACATGCCACAATGCGTATCTGCAGAACTCACATGAAAATTATTAGCTAATGTATGTGTTTTGAGTTTTGACCACTTAGAAATTAAACCGCGTGGCCCGTACCAAATGAATAAAATTAAAAAATATATAAAATCATTTAATGGACCAGATAGACCAAAAATAAAATTAAATCATAAGTTAATGGCGGGGCATTAGCACATATATAGAAGTATAGAACTGATTCAGATTTAGATTGCCCTACATAGATCTATTTTTTAGAATTATTTGTTATCTCCATTTAATTTGTTGATAAATCATTATTTTTTTTCCGGTAAGATATATGATATGGATTCACCTATTAGCCTGTTTATAAATTAGAAAAAATATTATTGTATTTTTTATGAAAACTTTTTTAATGAAAAAATGATTTATTGTATACAAATGTGGATGCCTCTCAATCATGAAAGAAAAGTGATAAAGTTTAATTTTGATATATTAATTGTGTAAAACGTTATAAACAGTAATGCAATTATATATTTATCGTTATAAACAGTAATGCGATTATATATTTATTTTTTATGGATAATTAATCATGAGGTTAATGAAAAAAAATTATTTTTTATGACATAGCATTTCATAATTAAATATATACAATCATGCAATTATATATCCGTTCTTAATATGAAGTTAATGAAAAAAATTATTTTTTATGAAATAGTATTTTATAATTAGATATATGTATAAAGTATCTTTACACTGCACTAAAATTAAATTCTATATTAAGGCGTCACCAAAAAAAAAAAATTCTATCTTAAGGTATCCTTGGTACAGTGCAAAAATAGCATATAGCTACTCCTTAATTTTGACAAGATTTGTAATAAAATAAGTTGTGGGGCGAAGCTGGGGAATATCATTAAAATGTCTTTTAATAGATTTTTTCAATGTTAAAATGGAACTTTTAGAACTTAAAGTTTGTATATATTTCTTTATTAAAAATATAATTTATTCATGTGCTTATTTTTTTATCGACTTAAAATTTTTTTTAAAAAAATTCTTATATGGTATATAATTTCTATCACCAATCATGACACACTACAAGAAATGGGAGGATGCCGGTGAATTTACCGACAATTTTTTTTACATTTCTGGCTGATTTCAGCGTTATCGAAAGATTTACCGAGGTAAAAACGGCGCCGGTAATCAGTTACCGGTAGATTTTTAAAATCTGCCTGTAATTACCGGCGGAAAAATCCGCCGATAACGCTTTTTTTGAAAGTCATTTTTTTATCGTTACCGGGGGATTTACCGGCGGATTTATTCCCCCGGTAATTATGGCGCCCTTTTTTGATTTCCCGCCACCATTATCGGCGGATTTTTCCCCCATAAAATCCGCCGGTAATCTTGAAAAATTTTAAAATGTTTTTAAATGCATAAACGTTACCAGCGGAAAAATCCGCCGTAACCTGAACCAAAATTTTAAAAAATAAATAAAAATATTTACTGCAAATCCAGATAATATTATAAACCTGTCCAAGCACCATAACATAAATTATCCAAATCCAAATAATATTATAATTCGCAGTTTAAACAGTAAATGCTAGAATATCATACGAGTTAAAAGAAATTGTCTAAACATGAGACATAAATAGTCATAAGTAGTTGAAAAGTAAACAGACACATAATAAATGAACTTCGGATACTCTAAAGGTCAACATAGTCCTCGTTGTCATCCTCCTGTGGTGCTGGCGGCGGGGGTGGAGGCAGAGGCGAATCCTGAGCAGCTGCAGCCGGGCCGCCGACAGCGAATGATGCACCCGCACGCGTATGCTCACCAGTCAAACCCATCTGCCGCTGAGCCTCCTGCATCAGGCGCAGCTCCTCCCTAATATTTCACCTTCGCGATCACTAATTTCAAATTCCCTTCCAAATATTACTGGCGAATTTACCGGCGGATGTTAAAATCCGCCGGTAACATGAAACGGTTATCAGTTTTCGCCGAAAAAACCCGCAAAATCCACCGATAACTTCCCCCACTAATTCGGACGGTAAATTCCCCGGTATCCTCCGCGCATTTCTTGTAGTGACAACCTTATTACATCTCAATAAGTAGCCTACAAAATAAAAATTATTAAGTAACATAAAAGTCATATCCCAATTGATCTTGGAGGCTTAATTAGTATGGAGTAGCTTTGATGACAATCTCTAGCTAATAAACAAATATTAATGATTTCTGTATTATTAGTTAAATTAAACCCCTACTGTACACATCTATGTGCACTTAGGTTAAACAAAATTAGGAGCTTTATGATGGAAGGGGGAACCGAAATCATCATGCATATATATATATATATATATAT
>JASCZI010272959.1:6376-20314 GCA_036250425.1 Stylosanthes scabra | reverse complement strand
TTACCACCCAGCAAAGCAAGCATCAAAGTCACCCCACGCATATGCGCCAGCAGTCACGCTTATGCGTGGCCAATCACGTTTATGTGCAGCTCAGCTTTCCAAGAGGTAACAAAGCTCACGCATATACGTGGACATCAGTCAGCTACCCACGCATATGCGTGACCCATTACCACCCAGCAAAGCAAGCATCAAAGTCACCCCACGCATATGCGCCAGCAATCACGCTTATGCGTGGCCAATCACGTTTATGTGCAGCTCAGCTTTCCAAGAGGCAACAAAGCTCACGCATATGCGTGGACATCAGTCAGCTACCCACGCATATGCGTGACCCATTACCACCCAGCAAAGCAAGCATCAAAGTCACCCCACGCATATGCGCCAGCAGTCACGCTTATGCGTGGCCAATCACGTTTATGTGCAGCTCAGCTTTTCAAGAGGCAACAAAGCTCACGCATATGCGTGGACATCAGTCAGCTATCCACGCATATGCGTGACCCATTACCACCCAGCAAAGCAAGCATCAAAGTCACCCCACGCATATGCGTTTCTATTTTCATTAAAAATCCGTGTCTATTTTCATTCAAAATCCGTTTCTGTTTTCATGAAAATCCAATTCAATTTTTGTGAAAATCAAATTCATTTTTTAATTCAAGATCCATTTCTGTTTTCTTTAAAAATCTGTTTCTCTTTTCATTCAAAATCCGTTTCTTTTTTCATTCAAAATCTGTTTCGTTTTTCATTAAAAATCCATTTCTCTTTTCATCCAAAATCCGTTTCTTTTTCAATTCAAAATCCGTTTCTTTTTTCATGAAAATCCAATTCAATTTTTGTGAAAATCAAATTCATTTTTTTAATTCAAAATCCGTTTCTCTTTTAATTCAAAATCCGTTTCTTTCTCATTCAAAATCCGTTTCTTTTTTCATTAAAAATCCGTTTCTCTTTTCATCCAAAATCCGTTTCTTTTTTCATTATGCGTGGAAGTCCACACATATGCGTGGATCAACAGCCCTTAGCCCATGAATGCTTTTGTGAGTTTTCCAGCATGACCTCTCTGGACTAAAATGGCAATAACTCGAGCTACAGAGCTTCAAACGATGCAACTCCACTTTCATTTGAAAGCTAACATCCGGGGCTTCGCGTCGATATATAATAATCCATAGTTGACACTTGATATGAGCGCCGAAACACCCTGGAAAGACAACACTGAAAACCTGCGTGAAGTTCCACGCATATGCGTGGCCAAGCAACTCAGCAGCACCCAGAATCACGCCCAGAACTCAAGTTTATGCGTGGAACATCATGCCTATGCATGGCCAAGCTTCCTCCAGCGCCCAGAACTCAATTTTATGCGTGGAACATAACGCCTAGGCGTGGCCAAGCTTCCTCCAGCACCCAGAATTCAAATTTAGGCGTGGAAGCAAGCCAAGCAGCTCACAAGCACTCTAGAGTCCACGCATATGCGTGGAAGTTAACCAGTTCAAAATCCGTTTCTTTTTTCATGAAAATCCAATTCAATTTTTGTGAAAATCAAATTCATTTTTTTAATTCAAAATCCGTTTCTGTTTTTATTCAAAATCCGTTTCTATTTTCATTCAAAATCCGTTTCTTTTTTTTCAAAATCCGTTTCTGTTTTCATTCCAAATCCGTTTCTATTTTCATTCAAAATCCGTTTCTTTTTTCCTAGAATATCCAATTCAATTTTTCATCAACAACAACGACACCAAAAACACCAACAACGTAAACAATGGAGGAAGATGAAGAAGAAGAGGATAAAGAATAGAAAGAGGAAGAGGACGAAGAAGAAAAAGACGACAGTGACGGCGACAATGATGGCGGCGGCAACGACGACGACGACAATGATGGCGGCTGCAACGACGATGACGACGGCAGCAGCAAGAAGAAGGAGATAGAGGCGTTGCAGAAGAAGAAGGAGGAGAGGCGTGCAGTTGCAGTTGCAGTTGCAGTTGCAGTTGCAGAAGAAGAAGAAGAAGAAGAAGAAGAAGAAGAAGAAGAAACGCGTGAGTGAGACGCGCGTGTGATGGTGAGAGTGGGGAAAAAATACTTGGATGAGCTTGGTTGGTCAAATTGCTTGGATGTGTAGCATTACTGTTAAGAATATAAGAAACAGCATGTGTGATGTATTACTTCAATAACCCAAAAAAAAATGTGCATTGAGAAATTTGGGTTTTTGTTAATAGAGGAGAAAAAAAAAAAACTAAGCTAAATCGACAGCAATCACATGTTGAAGAGCCACTCCATATGAATATAAGCTTTGTTTAGGTGAATTTTTTGAAAAAAAAAATTTTCGAAGTGATTTTTTTAAAAAGATCTTTCATAAAAATAAAAGTAATTTTGTATTTGGTTATTTCATATAATAATATCTTTTTATTTGTCAATTGTATTTGGGTACAATAATCTAAAAGATTTTTTTTTGTTTATTTATCATGTTAAAATATTTTTTTCGAGAAAAAAAATCTTTTAAAAAAAATGTAAAAAAACATCTTCTGAAAAAATATATTTTTTTACTAACTTGTTAAAATCTTAATAGACATACATTGAGCAATTTAGGTTAATCTAGTGGTTTCTTCATTTATTATTCGTTTAATTAAATGTCAATTTAGGAAATACTTTGTTTTGTGTCCACTTAATATAATTGTATTTCTATACAGATTTTTAATATATTAATTGTGCATATTTGACTCAATGTGTATCCTACACAACACCCATTAACTAAGATTTATTTTTATTTTAAATTAAAAAATAAACTCCCGAAATGTGTCTTTGCCTGTAAATGGAGTTTATTGTGATCTTATAAGAATGATGTAGGATGAGAACTTGACAGTTACCAATTGAGTAAATAATATACAACACTACTTGAATTCATATGGGTTCTATTACCTGTCCCAAATATCATATTCCTAACTAGCTTTATCTAAACAATCAATTAAACCAACCACATCTCTTAGTGCTAAGTGATTTAAATTGTTTAAATGTCTAATTCTAAATTCAAACCTTTAAAACATATAAAAAGAGATATCGTCACATCAAAATTTCTAAAATAATATTCGAAAAGGCGTTAGTCTATATTGGGGCTTATGATATATCCTTAAAAAAAAAAATCAATTAAGCTCTCTCATCTTTATTTATCCAATCATTACCAAAAAAATCTTTATTTATCCAATGGTTTCCTTTCTTTATCACAACACATATTAAAGCCTAGGATTTCCACTAGGATTCCACATATCTCCCTCTCCCTCTCCCTCGTATGCATGCCTGAATCCGACAAATACAAATATAATATCAACCACAACAAAATATAGTCATAGTACATAGCACAAATACCCTATAAATAAACAAATAGAAAATCTCAAACAATCATGCACACTCTAACAAATAATGAAACAATACACATGATAAATATCTATCCTACTAGTCATGAACTCACATGTCGCTTACATTTGGTAGACTCGACTCCACACGCTCAGTTGCTAATCCGAAGATACTATTTTTGGCGTGCATCAGCCTTGGGAAACTTTTCTTTTTTATATATATATATATAAATGAAATTAATTTTTATATATTATTATACATCTCCATACACACAATTTTTAATATAAAAAAATATAAATACTAATATATAAATTTTATTTTTTTGTACTAATATTTATATTTTTTTATATTAAAAATAATGTATATAAAAATATATAATAATACATGCAGTATTATCGATATAAATTACTCATAAATTTTTTCAAAGGCAGGTGAGGGAGATCATCCTAAGGAAACTATCAGGACTTCTCAAAAGCCTCCTCTCATAGTCTCGTTCAAAAGAGTGGTCGACACTTTCTGTATACCAGACTCAACACACTTAATAAATAATCCGGATATAGTCTAAACACATGCAAAATACATATAAATCATAAGTGTTGACTATATATATATATTGGTCAAAAATATTATTAGATACCTAGCTAGATCGACTCATAGACCATGCAACCAGTATAATTTAAGAGAGTATTTCATCAATTTTTTTTTTTTAATTTATCTAAAAAATATATATCATTGAGAAATATTATATGAATTACTTTTGTATATATCGTTTTTGTATACTTCCTATTTTTTTTATATAATAAGTAAAAGAACATAAAAGATTCGTTTTTAAACCAAAAAATTAATTTAAAAAAAAAACATAACTTTTCTACATTATTAGATACCAACCCATCCTATCCCTTTCATGGGTAGTAGTAGACTTAAGATTTCATGCCACAAACAAAAAGTAAGCACATTCATATCTCAAAACCCATACCTAGCCCCACCACATACCCCTTCACAAAATTTTCGAGTCAGCATCTATTATTTACAACCACAATTTCTTTAATAAAGATCAAAGCATCACTACATGCGTGGCCACTTCCATAACCGCTCAACTTGCCCTTGTAAGGTGTCCTCCATTGCATTAAAATCATCAACAACACTTGTTGCACATTATTTTTTCACTCTCCATTTATTTCTAATATCATGTTTTCTGTTACATGCATGCCATGTAGTGAAGAGAAATTATCAACCATTTACATTTACATTAAATTATTGTCATGTTCATATGTTCTTTGTTCACCTAACAAAATGCAGCTGTTAAACAAAAATATTCAGAAAATAAATTTTATATTATTATTTTTCTAACATCGAACACCTAAAAATACCTCAGTGCATGTGGTCCCCTTTTTTAACACCTACAAAACTTTTATTTTTCATCTTTGGATTATTGGACAATAATAAGGTGTCCCCAGAAAGACACCCTAGCTAGTTTTGGATGTACAAATATGATGTCTCACTAAGATGAAGAGATTCAGAACATCAATGTTTACTTTGTTGTTGCATGTGCATCAACATAGTATATATATTATGGCCTGACATCAACACTCAATAGCATAGGAGAGGCACTCAACAAGAGTGGCTTTGGTGGGGGGTGTGAAATGAAATGGGGACAAAACTAGTCAAACAAAAGCAAAAACAAAAAACAAAATGGTCCCCAAGTTCCCACATTTACCACAACATATCAAGTCCTAACTCCTAGCCAAGGCAATATAGCTGAGAAAACCAAAATTAATTACAAATGGACACAAGCCCATGATGTATAGTTTAGTTGGTCGTCATCAGAAATTAGTGCTCCAGCTAAGACTGGCTAGCTTGGCAGTGCGGATCGGATCGGATCAGAATGGATTAGGAGCCCTTGGCACGTGGAGGCACGGTTGATATGCCTTTTCGGGAAAGCTCGGCCAGCACACTATCTGTGGAAGGTGGTTTGAGGCCTAAGGGTAATGGTAGCCATGGCTTGCTTATTGCTTCCTTCACTACCTTGTCAACAACCTCGTCGGCCTGCAGCGTGTGTATATGCATGGAATGAAACACATTTTCATGAGTTAGAGTTTGAAGGGGACTGGGGAATTTAGACTTGTGAGAATTTCATGGTTGGATTTTGGAAGGGTTGGTTAAGAATTTGAAAATTTCATGTGATTCAATAACAAATACATGCTTCATTAGGCAAACTATGTATAGAGTTTTCTTACTTTACAAGGAATTTAGTTAAGAATTTAATTACCAGATGAAGTTCAGGGGAACTCTGTGGCATGATATAGTTGTAATCCATAGAATTAGTATGGTGAATGCCGGGAATATTCTGCGTTTGACGAAAACAACGGTGTTAGCTAGCTGCCTTTCTCTCTGTAAATAATCTGAATAACTAGAAAAATAGTCACCTGAGGAGGGTAGGAAAAGCAAGGAAGAGGAGGCTGAGGAGGCGGCAGAACCGGGCAGCCCCATGCATCCGCGTGCATCTGTAACTTGAAGCGATAACACATATAAGATGTCAAGCTGCATTCATAGTTTCTACATCAGAAGCCAGAGAACAAGGTAGCTTGAGTTCTAAGCAACATTAGTATTACCCCGGGAAGCGGCTTCCAGTGCCAACTTTCTGTAGGATGCCACATAGGAGGGCCCCAAACCTGCATAGCTGCCGTTTGAGCCCCGGGTTGCCTCCACATAGGGTATATAGGAGGTGGAGAAAGGGTGTGATTCGAATGATTGGGTGGAAACGGCATTATCGGCCGTTGAAGACAATAGCTCTTTTGCATTTGGTCTCTTTGATTTAGCCATTTCCTACCTTCTTCCTTGGGCAATATTTGCCTTTTATGCATTCGGTATTTCTGTTAAGAGAAGGGGGAAGAAATCTGTTAACTAAGTCATACTCAATGGTTTAAAATTAAGAGTTATGAAAGAAAACTTAGATACAAGGTAAATAAGACCTGAAGATGGCTTGCAACATTATGCCTTGTCAATCCCTCCACTTTCATTAGTTCCAATATTCGAGACGGAATGGCTTGGTCGAGGCCTAGTTGTTCAACCGCCTTCACAAACTTTTTGTGAAGGTCAGGTGTCCAATCTACCTGAGACGAGCATAAAAATAGCTTTCACTACTACTGTTAAGAATATGAAAATTCTGCAGAGATATATCTAATATCCATGTGTTTTCTTGCTTCATTCCAAGAATGGTTAAGCAAATAGTGAAGACAAGAAAATTAGAGGAAGATGATAAGACCAAAGAGTCATCGATTAGCTTACCTTCATCTTCTTGCGATGAGCTTTCAACGCGCTCGAATCCACATTATTTGAAGACTTTTTGTTACCATCACCACTGCTGAGAACCTTATCATGTGTTTGTGTAAAAACAGAACTATCATGATTCTCATTCCTAGAATCTTTAACTAAATCCTCTTCATTCTTGACCAAAGTCTTTTCAGTGTTCATTGGTTCATCAGGATTATTATTATTATTATCATTACTTTCAGTATTCAAATTTCCACATGTAGTTTCGACGGATTTCGATTCCCCTTCTCCATCATGTTCCCCACTGTCCTTTTCTGTTGAGCAATTAGTCTGCTCATGGCAATCGCCATCGTCCATTAGTCTCGATCCCTGATTCAATTGCGGGGTAGATGGAGCCGGATACTTATCACTTCCAGGATCATGATCATCATCAGTATATGTACCTTCTTGTTTTTCATTATCTGTTTGGAGCTGCAACATGGATACTACAGATTCTTTGACCGGCTTTAACGATTCGGACACAGAACTTGTAGTAGCACTGAATGCCTGATCAAAGTTCAACAAAATCAGAAACCACTTTACTCATAATTATATACTAATAACAAAAGCAAATGTATTGTCACAAAATGTTAACAGACCTTGTGAACCACATGCTGCCATATATTTCTAAGCTTGTCCTCGGAGAGAGGCTTGTGAAGGAACTCGACTGCACCGAGCTTAAAGAAGAACGAAGCGAAGAGTCAAGAGTTGTCAGCATCACAAGCAGAACAGAAATGACAATGGAGAAGATCAAAATTCTAGAAAGCATGATTTACCGCTATGCATTTCATCATGGTGCTCAGGCAATGATCATTTGAAGTCACTGCACACAAAAGAAGTTGTGGAGCATTGATCAATTTCAGTTGATGAAAGAAACTCAATGATAAAAAGCAGCACCAAACACCAATCACAAAAACAAAAGCTTATGATTTTGGGTAAGTAGTCCATTTGTTAATGCCATTGAAAACAGAGTTCTTAATTATGCCATAAAAAAAGGAATGGTTTTGGTTTCTTTACTCACTAATGGTTGGCAAGTCCTTCGCATTCTCAAGAAATTTGAAACCTCCTCGGCCGCTGTTTATACTCACCTGCATATAAGAATAGAGATGCATGCGGTTAATTACAAAGAGACTAAGATATTGAGGCTTTTCAAAATTACAACATCATGATTTATACTTTTTGGACATAAATGAAAGTTTGTTACCTCCACTATGGCAATGTGGAAGCTTTCGGATCTACTTGAGATCGCCGATAAGGCTTCGTTCTCATCGCAGAAAGCAGAAACTGCACAGGAAAATTCCAAGGCTTAGTTACTAAACAAACTAACAAAATGAGATTATAGCTACTACAGAAAAATTTGAATCAAATTAGCTCTATGAGTAGAAGAAAATCTAAATATACTTAATTAGATTGTTCCTTTAGATTATACTAATTTCAATCAAACTAAACAAAGTCATGATTCTTAATTTCTTAGCAAGATAAGATGCCAAAAAAGCACTACCAACCTTAACCATTTAATTAAGGTAAAGTCATTAGTTTAGTCTTAATAAGACATTCCTAAACAAATATAAGAAATTAAAGAAGGGATCCCAAAAATAAAGGGCTAGCTGTTGCTAGTCTGCTACTACCATTATAGTCCATGGCTTCAAGCTTTGGTTTTATCTCGGCGGCGGAAGCTGCGTCTCTTTCAAGGAGAAGAACCTTGAGTCCCTTTGGGAAATCCTTCCATTGTTGTAAATCATTGGCAGTGCAAACCATAGCTGGCTTGGCATCGTTTCGCCGAGCCACGCAGAAGAAGAAAGTGATAACAGAGATCAATATCACTGCTTAATCAGCATCCAAATCCAATTCCTTCTGCAAATTAAGTTAACTAAACCATTGTTATTGAAACTAAAACCCATCAATTATTAGTTCAAGGAACTTTAGCAAATTAAACACCATTGCATACTAAAGAAGAAGCTAATAGCAGATAACAATGAAGAAGCATTATTTGTAGTGTGTGAAGATCTCATTTTGTTGATGGCACTTTCTAGTTTCAACAAAAACAGCACTAAGACAAAGAACAAGATGATTGATTAAGATCTCACAGAAAAAAATAAAAATAAAAAAAACTCAAATTACTATTGAAAGCTATGTATGCAACAAAGAAAGCATTTCTTTTGAGGTAGAAGAAACTAATTAACACCAGTAAATTTCATAGAACCCCAGAAATTAGATAATAAAGAAGATGATCAAAATTAAAAGCTTTTCCATATACACATGCATGCACATATATATATTATTTTAATCCAAAGTGATAAACAGAAAATCACAATCTAAACTTATCCAGAAATGAACATTTCAAAATAAAGTGAATCAGCATGCACCCAAGAATAGTAATGGAAAATTATTAAACGAAACAAACAAACAAATTAAAATAATAAATAAATAATGTTCCTTGTGTGAAGAAGCCATTATATAACTAACTACCTTGACATAAATAAAGTATATTAAATATTTGGTGCTTGAGATTAACTCAAAGGCTAAAAAAGGTTGTGTGTTATTTTCTCTGCTCTTATTGAAGAGAGAGAGAGAGAGATGAAAGGGAAGAGAAAGAAGAGAGTATATGAATAAGAGAGGGGAGGGTTGTGATGAGTCTGTGACTTTGTGAATAGTTGCTATCATGTAAGTTACGGACCACAGCACCAACTACTATGAGAGATTAGAGAACCTCTTCTTCTCTCATAATTCATAAATCTACCTTTCTTCTTCGGTGCTCAATATTCCAACATTGCACTACTTGATTGAAGTTTATTAAGTTGTATAAGTAACAAATAATTTTTAAATCAACAAATCAGCTAATAAAAAATACAACATTCATAACCATTATTTATAGAATATTTACGATTAAAATTATATAACATTTGAAACCTAAAATAATTATCAACTAACTTTAGAAACAGAACATCCAAAAGTTAAAGAAATAGAACATCTAATTCAAGTTATTGGCTGATGTTGGCTGAATTTTTATTAATTACTTAGCATTACTCTATTATGTTTGTGTGTTTTATTTGTTATCAATAATGTGCTTTGGTTAAACTAATTTTGATTCAAATTGGATTAATGTTAATCTGAATTGTGATTGGATAACTTTTTGTAATATTATGAAAAATTAATATTGTTTAAATAATGTTATCCAAAGTTACATTGAGATGCAAAATTACCAATACAAAAGTAAACATTCAAGACTAATATAATATATTTTAATTTAAATAATAATTCATATTTTATCACTTTTTCTATGTAATTCTCAATGATGATAAAGTAAGAAATTATTGCTTCCATCTTAAATATATGTTGGTTACATTTGGAAGAAAAAAAAATTAGAGACTAAAAGATAGAATAATTTCAGTTTTTATCTCAAAAAATTTTAACTCATTTGTTTTCACTTTCTAGAGATACTTAAAAGACTAAAATTATTTCCGACAACCAAACAAATATTGAATTTCAATCCAACACTCTACGTTACAATCGCAGTAAATAAACAAATGGGATAGTTTAAAACAAATCCCAATCTATGTTTTTAATTAACCAAATATTAGCAAATCAAATACAATTGTGTAAATTCTGCACAACTAAGTTAGAAGATGAAAAACCAAACACACTAAAAGTATGTGTTTGAATGTAATAAACAAGAAGCAAATAGAGTTAAACACAATCATATATTGCTAGAGAAAATGCTACTTACAAATTTTTTAATTTATCAATTAAGTCTAACTAAATTAGATAATAAGACTTCAGTGAGGGGTGAATCTCACGTTAGTTTTTGAAGAAATTAAATTAATTTAATTTAACTTAATTGACAAAAAAATTATACATATAGCATCACTTTAAAATTATATATAAAAAATTAACATATGTAAGAACATAAATTCGTCCACTTTAAAATATTTAAAATTGCACATAAATACTATTTATAAAACATATATTTCAATTATTTTAGATTTATAATTCACGGTATTACTACTTGAGGAAATAATTTTTTTGTAATAAAATCAAATCAAATTCTCTAAAATCAAAAGGGTTGTTTTTTCTTTTGTTAAACATAAGGCAAGGAAAAACATGAATAAAAATTAAATCCAAAGCAACATCAAATTCTCTAAAGATAAAAAAATAACATTGAAAAATAAAAAATAAATTAAATAATTAAAAATTAAAAATATACAGAGGACAAAATAATAAATAAAATTTAGGAAAGATTGTTTGATAATTTTTTTAAAGTTTTAAAAAGTTTGAAAAACATATCTATCACTTACATCACTTAATAGTCTAAATAAAATTATTTACATCATGTAATTTTATCCCATATTTAATCTCCTTTCTCCAAAGAACTTAATTAAATTATCTATCCAAACTAACTTTAATTATTAGAAAAATTGATCACTCAACATTTTCGTTTATTCCAACAAAACTTAATTATGCCAACTGTATATGCATTGGTGTTTCAATTAGTTTTTACCCGTCCCCCTATAGCCCCAACAATAATAACTCAATAAAGGAGAAAAATAAGATGAGTCATAGTACTCATATAAGACTGCATCTGCATGTTGCATAATTCATCAACGTGCCCACTGTTTGCTTTTCTCGTCCTTTTTCCTAATGGCTAATACATTTATAAAAAAATATATGACATATTTCTTGAACCGGCCATTGTATTTTGGAATTATGCGTCTTGGTTTAATATTTTAATCCCTCTATTTCATCACTATAATTCTCATCATTCTTTAAAAAAATTAAGTAGTGAATAGTTAATTATGTTTCATTTTAAGTAATTAATTGCATAAAAACAATGTTATAAACTATTAAATAATTTAACATATCTGATTAAATATATTTAATTAAATTATCTAATAATTTACAATACCAATTTCACGAGAAGATGTCTTTGTGTGAGTTTCCACCTTCATTTCATCAGTTGGTACTAGCTGTTTGTGAACACCATGTACTAAAGTGTTTGAGTATTTTCATTTCGATTTATATATTTTAAAAAATAATAATACTATGTATCCAAGCAATTTCAAATACCAACAAAGATCAACTAAGTATTTCTAACTCACTCTCACCCAAATAGCGTGAAAAACACGTGCTCTCCTCCTCCTCCAAAATACGCAGACTTCTCTCCTAGTTTCTCTGCAACTCCTCCTCCTCATCTTCCTCCTACTTCTTCTTCCTGCTACTGTGTCGCCATCGCTGTTGCCGCTGCCGCCGTTTTTGTCGTCGCCGCCGCCGCCATCGTTACTGCCACCATCATTACTGCTACCATCATTTTCGTAATCTTCTTCTTCCTCCTCTTTTTAATTTCTATTTTCTCTTCTTCCTCATCCTCCTTCTTCTTCCTCCTCCTCCTTCTCCTTCTCCACTGTTACGTTATTATTGTTGCTGTTGTTATTATTGTTGGTGCTGTTGTTCATGTTGTTGTTGCTATTGATGATATTCTTCTTCTTTATGAATTGGATTTTCATGAAAAATAGAAACGGGTTTTTTTATACAAAAACTGAATTGGAATTTTACGAAAACAGAAAACGGATTTTCATGAAAAACAGAAACAGATTTTCATGGAAAACATAAACGGATTTTCATATAAAAACTGAATTGGATTTTCACGAAAACATAAACTGATTTTCGTGAAAAACAGAAACAGATTTTGAAGAAAAACAGAAATGGATTTTCATATCAAAATTGAATTGGATTTTCATGGAAACAGAAACGAATTTTCATGAAAACGGAAACAAATTTTCAAGGAAAATAGAAATGAATTTTCTTTTCTTTTCTTCTTCTTCCTTCTCCTCTTCTTCCTCTTCCATCATCATCATCATCTTCTTCTTCTTCTTTATGTTCCTCCTCATCATCCTTCTCCTTCTCCTCTGTTATATTTCTTTTTCTTCCTATTCTTCTCTACTTTCAATGCTGTTATCATCCTCCTCCTCTTCCTCGTCTTCCTCCTTGCCGCCGCTGTTGTCGCTGCTGTCTTCTTATCTGTTGTCGTCGTCGTCTTCTTCTCTGTCGTCGTCATAGTCCTCATCCCCCTCCTTGTTGTCGTCGCTGCCGCTACCGCCATCATTGTCATCGGAAGAAGCAGCGGGAGTTGACGGAAAATAATAATAATAATAATAATAATAATAATAATAATAATAATAATAATAATGAGAAGGAGGAGGAAGAAGAAGAAGAAGAAAAAGTTGCAGAAGGAAGAAGGAGGAGGAAAAAGAAGAAGCTGCAGAAATGTTACGTGAAAAGCGCGTGAGAATTTTATACTTGGTTGAACTTGATTGTTAAAAATGGTTAGTTGTCTATAATTATTATTTTACCTATACACTTTACTCTTAAATTAATATGACACAAATGTATTGAAGATTAACTTCATACTTACACAATTTATTTTTTGCAGGGACTTGCACACGCTGTTCTTACTATTCCAATCAAGTGGGTTTTTTTTTTTTTTTAAGATATGATTTATAATTAAATTTTCAAAGATACATATCTACACATATATTAATCGTATAAGAAAATAGATGTTTTGTTGTTTACAAATACCGTAAGATAGTTTTTGTTTTTTTTTTTTTTTTTATTAAGGTTACAAACTAAGATTTGTAGGATAGAGTAGTGTCATTTTTTTAATTTAAAATTGTTTTTTCATTAATATCAGTTAATTTTTTCAAAAAAAATTTTAAATTCTAAATCTCAAATATTAAATCTTCAATTATAAATTTTAAATTCTAAATTTCTAACGGTTTTAAAAACAGAGTTTTATAATTTTTAAAAAAAAGTTAATATTAACGGTGTAAGTTAGCTTTTTATACTAGTTTTTAAGAATTTAATTTTGATATATTAATAATGTAAAGATTAAAGTGTAGATTCATGTATTTATATGATTTTTGAAATAATGAGTTTGAAGATTAGTTATTTTTCTAGAGTAGATTCTTAAATATATCTTTACATGTATTTATAAATACATGAATCTACTCTTTAAGAAGATTCGTGTATTTATATGATGGTGGCAGTAGATTCACTTGACTTAAGAATCTTCTGGTTCTTAAGTGAATGGCTATGAGAATTTTCAATAATTTTTCGCATCATAGTTGCCCCAGGATGACCCAATCGTTCATGCCAAATCATGAACTCATTTGGATTAGTAAACTTCTGGTTTACAACAACATGTGATTCAACTGAGCTAATTTTGGTATAATATATCCCAGAAGAAAGTGAAGACAATTTCTCCAATATTACTTTCTTATTTGAATCACGACTGGTGATAAG